>OZ023210.1:19466683-19469183 GCA_963995525.1 Escarpia spicata
CGTGTGATGTTGCATGGCTACAGAACGTATCTCACAAAGAGCAACAACGCCCGTAATCAGTGTCTCGCAGAAGACACAGTCTGCTGTTTTCACACGGTCTCTCGACAGCCGAGTCGCTTCACGTCAAAGCCCCACTTATCGTTCTTACGTCGAATTCGTTGGCAGTGTCATTACTCAAACATATGGCACTTGTTGTGAATGCGTACTTCTGATTTACTGCAAACGACAGCTGTCGCAAAGGTACTTTTGTACTTGTCGGTAAAACACTGGTATGTAAACAAGTCGTCGTCTCGTGGATTATCTCCATGGAGCGCGTACGGCTGTCCGCCTAACACCATAACGAATCATGTTAGTATACATGGCGCATACACACAAATACTATCTTCAAACGTCTTTATGTGGTTGGCACATTCTCCTGAAATGTGGCCGGAACGTAGTTTTAGAATGATAGGAGTTCAATTTGGTATGATGTGAAAATTCGACATAAGATATACGAGTGATCATCGGAAATATAATCATTGTCATGGCACGAGGATAACTCAGTTAATATGAATAATGCACAATGAAGTTTGATATTAAAACCGGATGTTCGAAGTGGCAGCGTCACCTTTGGGATTTTCTCAGAATATCGATGTCCGACATCAGACGAAATTACTTTTTCGAAATTCGTTTGGGGAGGAGATTTTGAAGCAGTTTCATCTGGCGTTGAACATAGATAGTTTACTCTTCTGACCGATGCTGTCAATATATTGGCATATCACCATATCAATGTTTACACACTTTCGTCTGAGGGAAGGAGGCGGGAAAATGACGCCAGCTGAAAGCAATTTCGTCCCATATCGGACATCCACGTTCTGAAATGATTCCTTACGCGTGACCGAATTAGCAACACTGAAAACGGCCTATTTGATCCTATAGGGCCTATTTGATCCTATAGGGCCAACTTAGTCCCTTTTCTCCAAACATGAATTCAACAGGTCGGGAGAGAATCAAAGGGATGTCGTACGCTGGTTACTTCTGCCTCACTTGCATCCTAAATGCAGCATAGCCTATGAGGAGTAAAGGAAAGAGTGGCGCCGATATAATTATGAAATATGGCAGATGTGATGTAAGCAATTCAACATAAATAACGACGTTGCCAACTGTGCATCAGCCGGCTCGTGTTGACGCCAACGAATTGTCTGATTTTACGCAGCGTGTCATGGATTTGCTCCTCCGGTATTTCAGACACCAAATTGACCGGAAACGCTCCGATGATTAAGCAGAATGTCGCAACTCCAGCGTCGCTGCTGAATGAGAAATCAAGGTCCGATATTAAACCGAGGCGGTATGACATTTCCGACATGGGATCCTCCAAGTTATTTCGCGGTTGGGTCGACGTTCAAGGACAGGGCGCGGCTAATGACTATTGCAGGTAATGCGTAAACATATTAATATAAAATAAGCATTAAATATAATATTATAGAAACAGAAAACTCCTATATAGAAAGTGTGAGGCCGGGGTGGTTTTAATGTAAGCATGCTGTTGTATGTCTATAATTGAATGTATAACGACGAAACATAGATGTAGGCACTACTCGAACTGGAAATCCGTTTTGATGCGAGAGATACATATAAATAAATTTAGGCTCCTATCTATGTTTTCGCTATTTCCTATACAAGGTCACAGAGCAGTGTTGACCTTCTCACTTGTTCGGGTAAATTATTTAATAATTTTCTTACTCTGATTTAGAACCTTTCTCTTCTAGTATTTATACGAGTACGCTCTTGAAACAGTTTCAAACTATGACCCCTTGTTCCTTCCATTATTCCAGTCTTTATATATCATAACAAAGTTGGAAGAAACATTAATATTATACTTCCTTTTTAGTAGTTTATATACCTCTATCACATTTCCATGTGTTCTTCTTTAAGCTAAGGTAATAAGTTTCAGCCTCACAACTCAAGTCTCTCTGTGTAAGGAGAGACTTAATTTCGATCGTAGTTTTCTATTTCTCGTGTCGTATTATTGTTTGCCAAACCTAGGGTAATCGCAGCAAGTAATCGAAGAAAGCAGTTCTTGGCTTGTACGCTAGCCGGCAGCACTGACGATGCGGTTCCGTTTGTGTCGAAGCGAGGGTTCGACGCGGGACATCGGAACTCGTGGTTCATGCGGGATATGGACGGCGACGGAAGGGACGACTACTGCAGGTTAGCATATATAGTTCTTGGTTTTCCGAGTGACGACAGTAGTGTCGATGTGATCGGCGGGCATCAATCATGTCTACCACACAGTGGCCCCAGGTACCCGGTGTTTTCCTGGGCCCTAAGTAGACCCACTGGCGGACCCAGAGAGGGTAATCTAGCGGGCCCCAAACGTCCTGTTGCACCCCCTGATGCTTGCCAAAACACCTCCACTGGCACCGGAACGAAATGAATAACGAGGCGAGGACATCGCTGTCGGAGAATGACATCGGAAGACTGGGGGGAGGGAGGGTGTTGATGAATATGTTTCTCCTTT
>OZ023210.1:19479183-19709183 GCA_963995525.1 Escarpia spicata
CGACATATAGTCATAGTGGTTACACAATCCGGATTAGTTACTAGTTAGTTATTCCTGCATTAATTTACTTTGTGACGAGTCCTTCGTAGTGGTCTTTCACCCACTGCCAAACTGTAGGTTTGGCAAATGCGCTATCCGAGATGCATTTAACGGCGTGACAAAAGTCCTCGCGCCGTACTCTCTGCTCGTTCTTGATAATCTCGAGATATCTGCAAGCATCAGGTCGACTTAAGTTACCAATCATCGACGGCAGTATTTTTATTAGTGAAATATATAACAAAAATAATAATATAAATAATAACGGCATTACTAAAAAGTAACACAAAAACAACAGAATGATACTGCAACCACGACGACAACGATGATTACCATTAATATTTGTGTCCTTTAATGTGACGCCGACTTATGTATAGTTCAATGGAAATGTGAATCAATTTGCACAGATAGATGAGATTTGGTGTGCATTGCCTTAGACACAAGTACGGAAGTACATACAAATCCATTGTGTGGAAGAGCACCCAAGGAAAACTCATTGTTATTATGTTAAGTATTTCACAGTCAATTTTCTTCTTCGTATTGTTCTGTTGCCTTTCAGCGAACTTCTTCAGACGGCTACCTCTCGATGACCACACAGTAGTCCTGCGTAGTGCTGTCACTGCCGCGGCCAACGTATTTTTTTTTGGGGGGGAGATCAGTACCAGCCCTCGTCTCGATTCATTTTGTCTTTAGTTTTCCTTATCCATATCGCTTTTTAATTCCTCTTGTTCTCCAGTTCGACCCCCTGTCTACAAACGTGGCCCCCATCTAGTCTACTATGTGATTCTTTTGAGTCATGTGATCTGTGATGGCTGATTTATGCATCCCAGTTTTCGATGTTTTTTGTTGTTGCTTCTGGTGTAGGATCTGCCAGTCGATGTTTTCTCTGCGTAATCTTTGTGTTCTTTGATACGTGTTCCCAAGGTAGGTTTTGTTTATCAGATGTTTATGGTATTGTTAGTTACATTACAAACTATCGAATACACTCCTTCGCACATCTTTTGTGGTTTCATGTTGTCTTTTGGTCTTGTCATCCTTATCTTACTACATCTTAGATGTCATCTTTTCGGTTCCTCATTCTTCGTCGGTAGTTGATTTCTTGCTGTAGATCTTCCGTGGAGATATTGTCAGCGGTGGAGAACATCTAAATGTGAAATTGGTTGTGTTTCGAACACAATTCAATACTTCTATGTTGTTCTTCTAGTATCATTATGTATATTATGGTAATGTCGTTCTGTAGTTTGTGGTGCAGTACAGGCTTGGGATGACTTCTGGCTTCTGCTGACGAGGATAGGTAGTTCTTGTTCTATGATCTTCTCTCTTTAGTCTTGTGAGGATAATAATAATATATATTTGATATAACTATTAACTTGATATACTAGCCTGGCAAGTTCCTTTATTGTTTGGTTCAGTTTTTGTGACGTACGCTTCTCTCGCTTTTGTTATATTGGATTTGGTAAGCTTAGCTTATTTCAAAAGTATTTTCGTGTGAGTTCGCAAGTTCTCTGTTTCTGGTTTTGGTAATATGGAACATGCCAGTTCAGTTGTCACTAAATATTCCTCTATTGGAATAAATTTCAGCGCTTTAGTCGTCTGAAGAAATTCGCAGAAAGCGAACAAAACGTTTAGAGTAAAATGTAAATTGGCTGTGAAAAACTTTAAAAAGAATGCAACGAATGACGAGTTAAACCATTCAGTCTGGTGAACGTCTTGACATACAGGGACAAACGTTATGTAATTCTACGTACTGACTGATGGAAGACGTGAGGCTAGAACCAATGCAAAGGAGATTTTAGCGGCAATGAGGGATAGAGATATGAAGACAGAGTTTGTTTGTGCTACAAGAAACTATCCGCTGTGTAATGATTAGGAAACCCTTATAGGTGCTAGCAATAGGGATAGTGTTTCCCAAATAACTACATTGATTTCTAAACGCACATTGTTTAGTACTTCCCAACATGTTTGCACCGGTACTACTTAAATTAGAACCAAAATGTGGACGCAATCGCCATACACACAACGCGGCCAGTGTTAACGTTTGCCATTGTATGCACTGCGATCACACAGATCGAACAGTATACCTGTGGGTGTGAGATATATTTCGAATCTGCCCAATCGCTATAAGGATCAAATTAATTTATTGATAGATAATTCGCAACATATCTACTCTGGTACTTAAAATAGAATAAACATGTTGACACAATGACCATACATGTAACGCAGCATACTTTAATGTTTCCGTTGTACGCACTGCGATTCTATAGTGCGAACCGTATACCTGTGGATATGAGATATATTTCGAGTGTGCCCAATTGCACGAAGGATATAATTAATCTCAATTGTGTTGTTTGTGGCTGCGGCCGTCTCATATCTCTGCCACATCGTGTTGAACGCCAACTCATCCATCCTCTGTCGCATGCCGTAGCCGTACACGACTAAACGCAAGTTTCTGCTAACGGGGTTGTCTCTGCAATGCAAAGGTACACATGATATGTCCGGAATGTGGTAGCGCATCAAACTCGCTATTTTCGAAACGACGCGTTTATAAGCAGGGCCTACGGTGAAACCTCGGTTTACTGTCATGTCGATAATACAGTCACCTCGCAATTAAGGTCACCCTAGAACAGTTCCAAATTATGTCCACATACAATAAAGTATAGGATATTATTCCAGCTAAAACGGTCACCGCTGTATTCTGGTCACTTTTCTCCAGTCCCAAAAGTGGCCTTAATTGTGGAGTTCCACTGTATAGACTTAACACCATGAACCAAAGAGACTCGTTGGTCCAGGCTGGTATTGGTGTATGGACGTAACACAGGTAACACCATGAACCAAAGAGACTGGTTAATCAAGGCTGGTTTGGTGTATGGACGTAACATAGGTAACACCATGAACCAAAGAGACTGGTTGATCAAGGCTGATTTCGTGTATGGACGTATCATAGGTAACACCATGAACCAAAGAGACTGGTTGATCCAGGCTGGTTTGGTGTACGGACGTAACATAGGTAACACCATGAACCAAAGAGACTGGCTGATCCAGGCTGGTATTGGTGTATGGGATCATTTGTGAACAGCAGAATGTTTAGACGGTAAACCATCCACGCAGTTGTAATTATACTAAATGATAACACACTATAATTTGTCAAACATTTGTATATCGTAGACGATGGAAACCCTTAAAATAATGAATACTTCAACAAAACGATTGTTACGTATGTTTAATTCGTAAGTATGCTTGATTTGAGAACTTCACCAGTAATCATATGACGTCGCATTATTAAAATGTGACGTATGTAACCGCCGCAAGCCGGCAACAATTACGACAATGTAATTATTAATTATAAACGTTTTTTGGGGATAAATAAGACGTCTAATGAAACATTCCAAGTATCCGGATCATCCATTCAAGGAAGAATATAACTATTGTGTAGTGGTTCAGTGGCTAGAGTTTCGCACTCTCAATCGAGAGAATCCGGGTTCGAATCATGTGCGGCTATACGTTGCTCCAGTTCACTCAGCTGTATGAATGAGTACTTTGCTATAGACAGTGGTGGATTTGTGTACGAATAGTCTTCGCGAATTAATTGCAGCGTCGCTGGATGCTTCCCAGAGAAGTCGAGATAGTGTTTGATTGAACACGTCTGCCAGGGTGTAAAGTGTAAATCGCTTTGAGCAGTCCCGAGGACTGGATACTGTACTATATAAGAACTTACCTTTTTACTATCAATTTCCTTTACACTACAAGCTGTTTATCATTATAATATGAGGTTCGCACATGCAAAAATACTGTACACCAGTCACCCGATAACATTTCTTAGATGCGCAAATAAGTGATGCCCCTTACACTCACATTCCGCCTGACGGTCACCTTTCTCAACGTTCTTCCAGCTTAATGAACCGACTGAGAAGGTACGTTGCTTCTTTATGCAACCATTCTTGAGGAATACACGGACGTCCAGAAGAGGTGTCCACCAAAAATGCGCCCATGCCCTTAGCAAAAGATTCTATATACGTGTATAAAAATCTTTTGAAAATCTACAGAAATCTGTAGAACGAATGAAAGTTATGTGTAATTCTACAAACGTTAATGTAGCATTACACATTCTATGGAATGTTATAGAATATTCTATAGAATTCGACATAATTTCTAATAGCCACTATAAATAAAATAAAAACGTTTCCACAAAAATCTTATAGGATATATATCATATAGGATATACTACAATATAGACATTTTATAATTGTTTTTGGTAAAGGCAAGACTGGTTGGCAGACATCTACTTACGCCGGGTCAATCAGCCACTGATTGAATACACGCAATACATTTTCCAGACATTCAACGTTGCCGTTGTCACACGCCAGCTTTATGATCTTGGGCCGAAGCACTCTGGAATGATTCACTGAGTGTGAACAATAACGAAGCATGGGGTTTCTCTAAGACAAACCTCCTAGAGGAAAACAATACCTGATGCATGCTAGTAGTAACAAGTTGATGTATGCTAAACAATGCAGCAAGAATGACAACGTAAGGGTTCTTCCTTTACGGAGGATTGGATTCGTCTGTTGTTATGTCTGGTCACTGTAAGTATGTGGAAGAGAATTCTGGATTATTTATTACCACATACCGGATATACATGCAGCGACCATGTCTATGATTATGATTCCTAATGAAAAGGCAGAACATGTTATGGACACAATACATTACAATTGAATGGGAACGAGCAGTGCCTTAAAACAAAATGACACGATTGACCTCTTACAAAAACGAATACGAAACGGAAAACATCACGGTTAAAAAAACTTATAAGGCTACAAAGCTAGAAGAAACGTATAAACAGTTTAACCACAACGCATGGAGACCAGCATACGAAGAAGCATGTATCCTGAGCTTTCAAAGACACCTTTCAAGGCACCCAGTCAGATTTCATAGTGTACCTTCAGTGCCGTATGTAGATGCACTTACTTGTCGCGTGTCGTTCCTGTGTTGTTTACTCCCAAGTGATTCACGACGGCAGAAGTGATCCGCGCCATGAAGTCCTGGAAAGAAACTATTACAACATCTTCTCCTGACGTTAGATATTATGACACGGTACATGGTACGAATAAGGTAAACTCTACCTTATGAAATACTAGAGAGGTGATGTATTAGTGCTATGTACCATGGTGCAGTGCATTGGTATAAACAATGTTCCAGGTGTTTCCCTTGCCCTTGATACTGGAAGATTAACCAGCCCCGATTCATTGCTACAACAGCTGAATAGGTTATAAGACCTCCCTTGACATCAGAGACGTGTGGTTATTTTGTTGTTAAAAATGTTGTTGTTACACTTACCCGCCACAGCTGTTCGTCAGTGCTGTTATGTAACAAATAACATGTGAACTCGAGTTTTTTTATAATTCTTAGCCACGGCAGGAAGTCGACCTCGAATTCCAGATACTTGATGAGATCGAACACGGTAGAGATTGACAAGACGCGAGCTTTCGCCAGTTTGAGGGAATCGTCCAGCAGGCCGGTCCGATCCAAGATGGAGAACACCTAGGTACCGTCTCACGAAGTTAATGGGCTCGTATGAAAAATCCACCATTAAGCAGAATTCGTCGTTAAGTATAAGGAGCGTTTTCAAAATGCAAAAAGCCGCGTCATCGTGGGCCCTATTTCCTTGACACATCGGCGAAAGTGTCCTGCAGTGGCACATCATGGTATTGACAGTTCTAGCAAACGAGAACCGTGTTAAGGAGCAAAATCGATTTCAAAGAGAATGTGAGTAAGACTGTCCACGACGTATCAACGAATCAACTAAAACGGCACCACGAGATAACAGAGCGATGAGTTTGATGTTTTCATTTAACTTGTTTCTCCTAAATACGAACAAGACACACGAAGACAAAGAGCAACACAGACAGACAGGCCTGCAGGGCGTGGGAAGGGAACACGAAGTGGAAAAGCAAGTACATAGTTTTATATATATATATATATATATATATATATATATATATATATATATACATATACATATATATATATACATATATATGTATATATATATATATATCTACGAAGGAGGATAATGTCTTTGTGTCTTTGCAGCCTCTTGTTGTGGATTATAATGTGATATTTATATTTATACTTACGGTTTAACCAAATTGCACTATTTAACTAACATCTTTGATACATACATAGGTGTCGGAATGGAGGGGTTGGGGTCAGGGGTCAGGCTCGATATATTGGGATGGTGTTCCATTAAGCAATGGCCTCCCAACATTTCTATGCATTCTCTTAACATACAAGCGCGAATTTGATGGAGGCACAAGGCCTTCATAGAACGTCAAGAATGAGAGCCATCTACTTCAGTCCACTATATACGATATCTTCTTAGCCTATGGTATATCCTATCTAATTAAATAAATATAAAAAATAACCGCGCTAGAACAGCATTGTGCTAATACATGCGTGCGTTCGGTAACGTTATGTTGTAATTTGGCCTAGTGTATAAACACAGACTTACCGAATGGTTGGTCATCAACTGTTGTACCAGACCTGTCCACAAGGCGGGCGAATATTTGACGCGATAGAAGCCCACATGGTCTAGGTTGACCTTCAGCCAGTTTGTGGTACTCGCGATAATCACCTTGTCTGCTTGCAATACATAAATATGAACATGAATGCTGTAACTACGTGCTTGCTTACTTGCCTACTTGCTTACTTGCCTACTTGCTTATTTACCTTATTTACTTACTTTTCTTAGCAAATAATTATAATATATATATATATATATAATTCTATAAAATTAGAATTATATAAACATATAAACATTTTCTTAGCAAATAATTATAATATATATATATAGAATTATATAGAATTTTAGTAGAATTATATAAATATGTATGTCAAGGGCCGACAACCTTTTTGAATGAGGGTCAAATAAGTGACTCGGGCTAGGTCAGCGGGCCGCACATTTATTTCTTAAATTTGGTTATTACTAGCCTAATTTTGGCGGCATTCTAGCTCGTATGCGTCAAAGCTGAACTTACACATTTTTGAATTATTACTATTATGAAACATGAACGGCTAATTATGAATAATTTCCTGTTGAAAATACACATTATTCAAAGTCCGCGTTGCTGTCATGCAAATGACATTTTGACCAAGTGCTCTACGTCCATGTAAGCTCGGCTGTGATCAGTTTAAGAAACTGTTCCGTGGGCATGTGCGTTTGGTTGCAATAATTTATACACCTCATTGAGTGTCACTGTGAGTGCCACAGAGCCACTCATTGAGTGTCACTGTGAGTGCCACAGAGCCACTCATTGAGTGTCACTGTGAGTGCCACAGAACCACTCATTGAGTGTCACTGTGAGTGCCACAGAGCCACTCATTGGGTGTCACTGTGAGTGCCACAGAGCCACTCATTGAGTGTCACTGTGAGTGCCACAGAACCACTCATTGAGTGTCACTGTGAGTGCCACAGAGCCACTCATTGGGTGTCACTGTGAGTGCCACAGAGCCACTCATTGAGTGTCACTGTGAGTGCCACAGAACCACTCATTGAGTGTCACTGCGAGTGCCACAGAGCCACTCATTGAGTGTCACTGTGAATGCCACAGAGCCACTCATTGAGTGTCACTGTGAGTGCCACAGAGTCACTCATTGAGTGTCACTGTGAGTGCCACAGAGCCACTCATTGAGTGTCACTGTGAGTGCCACAGAGCCACTCATTGAGTGTCACTGTGAGTGCCACAGAGCCACTCATTGAGTGTCACTGTGAATGCCACAGAGCCACTCATTGAGTGTCACTGTGAGTGCCACAGAGCCACTCATTGAGTGTCACTGTGAGTGCCACAGAGCCACTCATTGAGTGTCACTGTGAATGCCACAGAGCCACTCATTGAGTGTCACTGTGAGTGCCACAGAGCCACTCATTGAGTGTCACTGTGAGTGCCACAGAGCCACTCATTGAGTGTCACTGTGAATGCCACAGAGCCACTCATTGAGTGTCACTGTGAGTGCCACAGAGCCACTCATTGAGTGTCACTGTGAATGCCACAGAGTCACTCATTGAGTGTCACTGTGAGTGCCACAGAGCCACTCATTGAGTGTCACTGTGAGTGCCACAGAGCCACTCATTGAGTGTCACTGTGAGTGCCAGAGAACCACATTACAGATGTTTCAGTCCCTTAAGTTAAAATTGCAGCACATTGAGATGCGCCACGATGTCGACAAGAATTGAAAACTCGCAGATGCGCCTGGGGGGTCGGTGATGTCCGGTAGGCCTTACGTCTGAAAACGTCTACTCCACGAACCAGCTAATTATGTGGCTCAGCTCGTGCACACAATCCAAACAGCGCAATTTCCAATAGTATAGGAGATCTAAAATTTTGCGCATTCGTCTCAGCCGAAAGGCTCTTGGACTGCTGGAGGTTTAGACCATGAGCGCGAACCTAGTTCTTGGTCTTCACGACGGCGCTCAGTACCTTTTGAATTTTCATTGATTTGCTCGACAGGCTTTCTTGTGTGACAGATGATGCAACGGGCCGGAAAATATTCGCAGTGTCACCAGCATTGGGCCAAACCTTTCCAATCAGTGAAACAACTCCTTCGTTCTTTCTCCCTCGGAGGTGCACCATGCAAACGTGTGTATTGTCAAACTGTGGGCCGCATTGTGTGTAATCTCGCGTTTAGTCCGCGGGCCGCAGCTTCCCGGGCGACAATTGGCCCGCGGGCTGCAGGTTGCCGACCCCTGATGTATGCGGTCATAGAAATTTGCATAGAATTATACAGAAACTTAAGTCACCATAAACAGTCTATAGAATATATTTAGAGTGTGTATGGCCACATACGTTTTTGATAGAATCCTACATAAATGTTATACATTTATGTAGATGTCTATATGTTTCTATGTCAATCTATACAATTCTATATGCTAAGGGTTACTTGTACAGGCCTGTTTATTCACTGGCAGCATAAACCGTATACAACGGTTTCTCACATCCTCGCGCGCCAACTGTTTTGCATTTTAAAAAAGCTCCTCAAATGTAACAGCATATTCAGTTTAAATGTTGATTTTCTTTGTGAGCCCATTATCGCAGTGAAACAATCCACAGATGAGCCCATTATCGCAGTGAAACGGTCCACAGATTTGTCCATGCGTAACCCGTCTTCTTTCTAGTCGCCAGTCAGATAGTCCTATGTCTTCCTTGTATATCTTCATTTGGGGACTCCAAGATAGGGTTTGTCTGGTAATAGTGGACGGTGACTCTGTAAGGGTATGGCCAATCTGCTCCATGTTTACTTCTTGGTGTCATTTGGGGACTCCAAGATAGGGTTTGTCTGGTAATAGTGGACGGTGACTCTGTAAGGGTATGGCCAATCTGCTCCATGTTTACTTCTTGGTGTCATTTGGGGACTCCAAGATAGGGTTTGTCTGGTAATAGTGGACGGTGGCTCTGTAAGGGTAGGGCCAATCTGCTCCATGTTTACTTCTTGGTGTCATTTGGGGACTCCAAGATAGGGTTTGTCTGGTAATAGTGGACGGTGACTCTGTAAGGGTAGGACCAATCTGCTCCATGTTTACTTCTTGGTGTTAATCAGAAGGATTCTGCTATCCTTGTTAGACTATTCCAGATGAATAATTTCTGCAGGCTGCTGTTTATGAGTCTGTAGTTTGTGTTCATTGTTGTGTCTTTCGCCATGTCTCCGAACTGCGGTGCAAAACTGATTTGACATGCAAGTTAACTATCCTCAGCGTGGTGTTTAGCAATAATGTGGCGGGTTATTCGGCTGCGATTGCCGGTTAACCGATAAACAATTTCTCCGTTCACAACAGCAGCGTAACACATTCTAAAAAACAACAACAACGATCAAGTCGATATACGGTCACAAATTTACATCCGTGGTTACGTCGCGAAAGACAGGAGTTTAACGTGAAGGAAGAAGGAACCTACTTTCTGATCTCCTGAGCCATACTTGTTCTTTCGAACCAGACGACATCATAAACGTTAGCGGCACGTCCCACGTATAGCTGCAACGACAGGGAAAGGCACAAATAAACAACTGAACAGAATATTTTCCAGCAAATTCAGATTATCCAGCAGCCAGAGCAAATCAGTAGAAATCAGTAGAAATAAAGTCACTGCGAAGGTACGAAAATATTACGACACATCTCGAGCCTAGACAATACTACGACGCGCCGCTTAACATGACTGCTAAGCCCATTAACATTGAAGTTGCACCCGTCAACTTGCAAATATGGAACACAGACACACGGGGTAAAGTAAAATAAAGATCAGTTCTTACATAGAGCAGTATCACGTCATTAGGACTGTTTAGGGCCCTGTACACTTTACTCCATGGCAGAGTTGTTCTCTGTGAAGCATCCAGCCACGCTGCAATTAAAGCGCGAAGACTAATCGTAAACAAATATCCACCACGGTCTATATCCAGGTTTTCATTCACACAGCTGAATGAACCGGAGCAAAGGAAAGTGAAAGAACAAACGAAACGGCAGCACAGAATTCGAACCCGGATTCTCTCGATTGAGAGTCCAATGCTCCAGCCACTATGCATTCCGATGGTTTGAGCTCGAATGCCGTATGCCGAGACAGACACTTGTTAGCCAAGCATTCAAAAGACTGTGGAAGACAAGAAGGCCACCGAAGAGGCGGAGAGACCAGATAAGAAATGACGCCGGGGCGAATTGCTTCCGCATGCGTTTAACTGAGGTCAAATAAATTAGGAAACAATTCCAGTTACTCTCGACTTCGCTACACTTAATTCTTCCAGGCTTGTTACTAACTTATATTTCGAGGGCGGTTGTGTTCGATCGGCGTTTGGGTTATCGAGGAAACGAGTCTGCGTTGCTTCAACGTGAGACCCGACGATTGCTATGTCAACAACGGGCAGTCCCATCTGCTCCAGCCACGGCCGCATCACGTCGCCAACATCGATGCCGTCTGGAGACTCCTGCAATGCAAACCTCTTGTATGGAGACTGTATTAAATTAGAGACGTTCATGCGAAACATGTAGAAGAATATGGAGCACGTTGTTATAAAAGTATGTGTGCATTTGCGTGTGCATGTTCGTGCGCGTGCGCGTTTGCGTGTGTTTGTGTGTGTGTGCGTTTGCTTGTGTGTGTGCGTGTGTGTTTGTGTGCGTTTGCGTGTGCTTGTGTGTGTGCGTTCCTGCGTATGTGTGTATGTTTGTACGTGTGTACGCGTGTATGTGTGTATGTGTGTATGTGTTTATATACATGTATGCATGTATATGTCTCCTCCATTCTGTGTTTGTTATGCTGCTCCTCCGACACGCTTTGCATCTCGATGACACCATTTTTCTGCTTAATGGCGATCATCACAAGTGTACTTTGCATTGATCTTGTGCTAAGGTAATTACTCGATATAATTTGCAAGTATAAGTTTATCGATATCGCTAAGCATATCGTTGAACATATTTGTTTTGTCCTGGAATATGTCGGTTTAAATAGCGATGACAAAAAGTGTATCATAAAAGTAAATTGAAACGTGAATGTATGGTACCTGCATATGAAGCAGCAAACAGCGTGTAGATGTAATACCATTTGCCCTCAAGCAAGGTCAGCAGTAAAGAAAAGGAAACTCACCATAGTCATCACTAAATTTAAGTTTAACCAGGTACCGCCCTCAGGCAGATAATATCTAAGAACTTGTTTGCTAGATTTCTAGCCGATTGATTTTATGAAGATATCCATTCCGGATGGACTTCATTATTACTACAGCAGTTAACACGCATTAGCAAAAATGCCCTCAGCTGATGGGATGCCGTGGTAGTTGACTGTCGTGATAGTAATATTTACCAAATGTTAGAAAACACACAGCATCTTTACATCAACACCATCACATGCTCGCAGTTACTCGTTGTTTGTTTAAAATTACGAAGGTCGACGAGAATGTGAAGTTCACGCCCATCGATAGACCCTAGTCGTGATAGTGTAGAATAGTCATATGATATTCGTATTGCTATTGCCATTGGCGCCAGGGTAGACATAAGTATTATTGTGTCAGCGTCTACTGTTGCCAATGTCACGACGCAGTAGCCGTTTTTCCCGAAGTTATGGCCGCGAGAGCGTGGTTCGTGCAATTGTTAAGGTACGTTTTACGTATTGTGCGCACATTACATTTTACGTTCCGAACAACTGATTTACCCCATGAAGGTGAGAATCTTTACATATTTGGGGTATTTTATATATATATATATATATGTGTGTGTGTGTGTGTGTGTGTGTGTGTGTGTGTGTGTGTGTGTGTGTGTGTGTGTGTGTGTGTGTGTGTGTGTGTGTGTGTGTGTGTGTGTGTGTGTGTGTGTGTGTGTGTGTGTGTGTGTGTGTGTGTGTGTGTGTGTGTGTGTGTGTGTGTGTGTGTGTGTGTGTGTGTGTGTGTGTGTGTGTGTGTGTGTCTTACGTCCTATTCTGTGAGTCGTAGATTAATCCCTGAAAGTATGGCGTTCGAGGTTCAAACCGTCTAACAAGGAAACGTTAACCTATCCGCATACGCAAGCTCGAGTATATGTAGATGTACATGTAGCTTAAGCCAATCTTACCTCTTGCAGAGCTTCCCAGAGACTGTCAGACGTAACCGTAGAAAACGCGTATTTTTTTAACCATTTCTGAAATAATATAATATATGAACGTTTGACGGTAGGCCTACAACTCCATTTATCATAATGGTAAATACGTTGGTACGTTCTCATATAGCGCCGTATGCAAACCTGTTCAATCGAATACCATATCGACATTTCTGGAAAGAACTTAGCGTCACTGTAATTAATGCGCGAAGACTATTCATGCATGCAGCAGAGTGAAAATGGTGACACAAGCACCACAATTGGCATAAATACTCATCAGGTACCACCTTTTGAAAACAGCCCGTTAGATATGGGAAATGTCAAGATGACCGCCATCATTCAAGATGGCCGCCATCTTCACATAATAAATCTTAAATATCTCAGAGGCTTCTTTCGTATGAAGCATCTTCACTTAAAATACTAATATAATTAATCATGTTGTAGTAGTGGTAGTAGTAGTAGTAGTAGTAGTAGTAGTAGTAGTAGTAGTAGTAGTAGTAGTAGTAGTAGTAGTAGTAGTAGTAGTAGTTGATGTTGTTGTAGTAGTAGTTGTAGTGGTTGTTGTAGCAGTAGTTGTAGTAGTAGTAGTAGTAGCAGTAGTAATAGTAGTAATAGTAACAGTAGTAGTTGTTGTAGTAGTATCAGTAGTAGTAGTAGTAGTAGTAGTAGTAGTAGTAGCAGCAGTAGTAATATTAGTAATAGTAACAGTAGTAGTTGTTGTAGTAGTAGTAGTAGCAGCAGCAGCAGCAACAGCAGTAGTAGTAGCAATAGTAGTAGTTGTTGTAGTAGTAGTAGTAGTAGTTGTTGTTGTTGTAGTAGCAGTAGTTACTGTAGTAGTGTATAGGGTTTGGTAGTAGAGTTAGTACTTTTGTTTCAGAAGTCAGCCACATTCTCTGAATGGACTCCTGGCACTAGTCCTCACAACTAACTCAACTCTCACCTATGGCTCCAAGTAGTTGGTGGTGCACGGCAGCGGCCACACCCCGGTAAACCGCGTTGGCTCGCGGGCTAACTAGGTGAGGGTAGCATACAGAGTATTTTTTATGGAGCTGTGATTATGTTGGCTTATTGCATTGCATTATTCCTAAATATTGGGTTGCTATAGTGTGCTGTGTGGCAGATCAACTAGTGTCACGTAAGTTACATCAAATATTAGATTGGTTGCGAAAGTGTAAATTCCTGTGAAGTTACCTAGGATGTATGGTAAATTGATACTGTAACAAGTATATGCGCTTAGTATCCCAAATGAATAGAATACAGCGATGAGCGCTGACATTGTCGATCTATCAGTATCACCTGCGATACAAACCTGGTGTGCAGAACACCGACGCAGATGGTCTGAGCAGAATACCGTTACAAACGAAGACAGCTTCTGTTCCGGTGCCGGAGGAACTGGTTCGTCCTTGTCACTTGTCAATGACACACCAATCACTGCGACCGAAATAGCACAGTGGATAGCTCGAGATCTGGTGTTATCAAAAATGTTGAACTTCATTGTGCAAGGCTGGCCATCTGATGTTGACGAGGAGTTTGCAGCATACAGGAGAAGGAAGGATGAACTGTCCGTAGAGCAAGGGTGTTTGCTATTGGGATCTCGCGTTATCATCCCAGCACCAGGACGTGACGCATAAATCGAAGTGCGTAGTTGCGGTGTATGTCAAGAACACAGCAAGTTACCAGCAAATGCAAACTTGCACCCTTGAGAGTGGCCAGGCAAAGCGTGGTATCGCGTACATATCGACTACGCTGGTCCGTTCGAAGTAAAACTGATTCTGGTCATTGTCGATGCTTATTCAAAATACATTGAAGCGCATATCATGACATCCTCGACTATCGCCGTTTACCATATTGCGGCTTCGTCAAACATTTACGACGCATGGGCTGCTAAGCACTCTGGTGTCAGATAATACAAATGCTTTCACTAGCCAAGTATTGCAAAACTTTTGCAGGAGCAATGGCATCAAACACATCCGCAGTGTGTCATTTTACCCAGCTAGCAACGGGCTCGCAGAAAGGGCGATCTAAAAAAATCAAAGGTGGTGATTTTGAAGCCAGGATGTATCGATTCCTGTCACGATATCGCATAACGCCTCAAATGACAACTGGTTAAACGCCTGCTGATTTGTTAATGTCAAAACGACCACGATTTAGACTTGATCTCCTGTACCCGGCGGTGGGAAATTGTGTGTTAAACAAACAAGCCACTGCACGACAGAATCACGATGCAGCAATACCAGAGCAATCCCTCTTTGCAGGTTATGCAGTTTGGGCCATGAACTTTGCAGCTAAACCAAAATGGCTACCCGGAGTCCTTCAAATGTACACGGGTCCAGTGTCGTTAATCGTCAGTCTGACTTATGGACGCGTATAGAGAAGTCAAGTGGATCATCTACGTGCCCGCATTCTGGAGGAGAATGTCGGCATGACATTACCACTATCACCAGGTGTCTGGTTTATCCCACCCATGGAAGGTGTTAAATTAATAACATCGCCGGTAATGAAATCGCCATCACGTGAGACGGTGATTACGTCGTGTACTTCACCGAAAAGGCCTCCACAAACAGAGCGAGAGATGGCAACTGAACGTCCGCACGAGATCCGCACGAGTGTTCAAACCGCTGATCCGATTGGATTTATAAATCACTGTTGGTTTTATGGGTGTACGCCGAACGCTGCCCTGCGACATTTGTTATTTCTGGTGCCTTAACTAAAATAGCAATTGTAAACACTGGTGTTGATTAGGCTTATTTTGCGGTTATTGACATTAGACTTGTAGACACTTGTGTGGATTGGAATTGTTTTGCGGTTACTGACATTTCACAGTTTAACTAGAAAAAAATACGAGTGGAGGAATGTGGTGGCTTTCAGACCCTAAACGCGATCCGTATTTTCAGTTTACTCAGTGCTTTGGAGACCGGAGAGCCCTGTTTTTCGTTTCTGTTATACTGGTGTGGTCCAGCCACGGTGTCAATTGCGATATAATAAATTTTGTTTCTTCCCCCGTATGGTGTTAATGTCAATGGCGACATAATAGCGGCCATCTTGAAATTTCCGGTGGCTAACGGGCTTTTTTTAATTGTCGATGCCAAGTTTGGTGCTTGTATCACTATTTGAAAGATTGTCTCACTTATCTGCTCCACTATTAAGTAGTTATGCTTACTTACCCTTATTCCATCCCGAAAATGGTCGTTGCCAAGAACACCTTCCAGCATTCTTAAAATAGACGATCCCTGCAAAGAGCCATGGGTGCACAAGTGTGTGTGTGCATGTGTACGCGTGCGTCTGCGTATCGTGCGTGTATGTTTGTGTATGTACGCGTATGCTTGCTTACTTGCGTGCGTGCGTGCGTGCGTGCGTGCGTGCGTGCGTGCGTGCATGTACGTCGCGTGTGCGTTCGTGTATGAGAGTGCGCGCGCGTTTGCGTGTTGGTTCGTGTTATGTGCGTGTGTGCGAGTATGTGTATATATGTGCATTCGCGTGCGTGTGCACGAATGCACACATTCATACATGCATACAAACATGCGTACACACGGACATACGCATATACATACATATTACACACAAACATACGTACATACACACACACGTACGTACGTACGTACATACATACACACATACATATTTACATACATACAACGTGTGTTAACTTACAGCTGCTATGAATGCATAACCCAACATTTATATAAATCTGACAACACGAAAAATGTATTGTGTTTCTTTGCTCACCTGGGGACAGTTCCATGAAGCGGCTATGAACGTTATTAAGGCTAAGATGATTGTCTAAGTAAATGACCTGACTGTTTTAATATAAGCGAACATAGGAGTTTATGCAAACACGTGACGCTAAATAACTGCGTAACTTTACGTACGCTTCATGAAACCGGCCCCTGTTGATTTTGGCGGACAACTTTTTAAATATATTGTTATATTTATGGGACCTTAGGTTTCCTAGGATCCATAGGCGCAGTATTATAAAAGTGCATTAAATTATTATTACTGTTATTATTATCACTACTACTACTACTACTACTGCTACGACTACTACCACTACCTCTAACACTACCACTACCAGTAGTATATCGCGTGGTCCAGCGGGGATGGTGGCGCGGCGCGGAGCAAGAGCAAGGTCAAGAACATGTTAAAAGATAGGGAAAAGATAGTTCCGGTTTTCCTTTTGCCCGGCGCCACGCCAACAATTTGTACTCATTTCGTATAGGTCTAAAAGGGGTAAGTTGAACTATAAAAATAGGGCAAAACGTAAATTCCATTTATCGTAAAGATAAACGACGACTTTTTTGAGTTCGAGTAACAGCTCGTACTGGATACGTGTCTGGACTTGTTTGTTTGTTGTGCGCGGGAACCGCACAGCGATTGCCATCGTGCGAGGCTATAAAAGCCCGTATTGGAGACGTGTCTGGACGTGTTTGTTTGTAGCGCGCGTTTTTCCCTCCCACGTGACCTTAATGTTCGTATATAAGGCTGTGGAGACGATCTGCTTGTCATTCGTCATTCAACATTCGAATTGGCAAGGTACAATCACAATGAGACAAGACAAGGCTGGTCGTACGCTGTGACGGTCAGAGGGCCGGTGGCCATCACGAGCGCTTGAGTCGTTTGTGCAATGTGTCTACTGTACAGTAAGTAATATAATAGAAGAGTACGCAACATTTGTCGGCGTTCGCAATGACCGCTCGCCGTTCAACATCTGTATCGTTACAATGCGACGGCAAATCCAACTTCCACGAACACAATCATATCCCCAAATGAATGAACTTTCACAGGACTTGACCTTTACTCAACATAACATTGTACGTATTGTCGAAAGTGGTCATTAATCACGGCACAAATCCGATACTACCAAAAAAGCCGACTCGCGTATGGTCGCGTGAAGTTTTAATCGAAAACGAGACGCGACACACGCCTTTTTGAAAATATTCTGCCCAGCGAAATGCCAACAGCGTCCCCCGTTGGAGTGCTCCTACCGCTAGCGTGATCGTGCACTTCACTTCTGTATAAGTCAGAAAACAATGAATTCATCAGAATACACAACATTTTGGTGAGTTGTAATAACTATGGAAAAAATATAAATAATTATGCTGTGGAAGTTGTGTTAAATGTAGTGTTTTATAATATGGGATATATATATATATATATTATATATACATATATATATATTATATATATATGTATACATAATATATATATATATATACATATAAAATATATATATATGTATATATTTCAATAGTCAAGACATTTTTTTAACATTTACAAATGATTCAGCAAAATGCATGCTAAATATATTGCTGTTGGCATTTCGTTGGGTAGAATATTTTCAAAAAGGCGTGTGTCGCGTCTCGTTTTCGATTAAAACTTCACGCGACCATACGCGAGTCGGCTTTTTTTGTTGTATCGGATTTGTGCCGTGATTAATGACCACTTTCGACAATACGTACAATGTTATGTTGAGTAAAGGACAGGTCCTGTGAAAGTTTATTCATTTGGGGATATGATTGTGTGCCGTCGCATTGTAACGATACAGATGTTGAACGGCGAGCGGTCATTGCGAACGTCGACAAATGTTGCATACTCTTCTATTATATTACTTACTGTACAGTAGACACATTGCATAAACGACTCAAGCGCTCGTGGTGGCCATCAAGGCAAGTGTAGCGGGCTTGACCCCTATCCCTTTTGCCGTCGCCTTCCCCTCGCTACCGGCGATGGCCTCGATGTTTCCTACATCAGAGGGACCTATAGCCTCGATACCATTGGCCCCAGTAGCCCTAACAGCGCCAGCATCACTACCGTCCCTTATGGTAGGTCTTTATTAATATTATATTTTCATTTTACTATTTTTCGTGTGTATAATTATCTAGCACAAAGACACTAATGAAAACACGACGTCTAATAAAAATCCTTCGTACACTTAGAACGTCGACTGTGAGATGCCTGCGAGACCACCACCCTCCCTTACAGCACCTGCCGGATTGTTGGACGTCCTATACGTGGCGCAACAACTGAAAGCGCCACGGCGACCGGGGCAGTTGCGGCCGCCCAAAGAGGACGGCCGGGGAGGCCCAATTGGATGCGTTGGTGGTAAGTTAAACTTCATGTTGCGTTATTTTACACTTTCGCCTAAAGCGGCGGCTCCTACCTTCTTCCCACTAAAAACGTGGCTCCGTATGTACTTCCCGTCAAAACAACGGTTTTCCACACATTCCCGCTAAAATGGCGGCTCCCTATGTACTTCCTATCAACCTAGTGTCCGTGTGTGTGTATCTTGCCTTATTTTATTCTACAAGTTTCACCATTTCAGTAGCGTCATTGAACATCCGGGTATTTTTGTTATGTCGGCGTAACTAAAATCTGGGGTTATAATAAGACGTAGACATTCGGTCGCCGGTTTGAAGCAACCCTAATACCCACATAACCTGACACAAATAAACATTATTCTTGATTATAATCATATTTCTGTATCTTTTTCAGTATATAGTCTATGACATTAGACATATAAGTATAACCTATATTCCACGCTATGAAAAATATTAAAATTCATAACCTGGCTTTGGTAACCGGAAAGGGATACAAATAAATAGTCTACTTTGATTAAAATATTATCCTTTAATATTCTAAATATTATTGAAATATTCTTGTTGAACTACATTGAAGGCCCGCTACCACCAAAGCGGCAACGAATGGTCTCTATGTCGACAAAGACGATTAATGACAACAGAACATCATCAACACCAACGTCCACTCCTAACGACGGCTAAAACTTCCGCTCCTAACGACGTCACAACTTCCGCTCCTAACGACGTCACAACTTCCACTCCTAACGACGTCACAACTTCCGCTCCTAACGACGTCACAATTTCTACCGCCATGTCGCCAATGTCACAACTCCCGCTCCAGTTCCTGCTGGTCAGAACATTGACTTCCCTGTGACCGCAATGAAGAAGACGCTTGCACGTCACATCGCGTGTAACATCTTTGAACACTCGAAACGATAATGCCTCGGTTGCGAGATATACGATCCTAGTCAATTTCATCACGATTGTTTGTTATCTGATGACCTTCAAATTTACATGCACTTTGATAAGACTGTGAAGGTAATTAATTCGACTGCAGTGATTAAAGACGGGTTGACTGTTTTGTTAGACGCAAGTCTTAAACTATCCGACGTGACATCCGAACAGTTGTGTAATATCAATACTTGGTTGCAAGAATCCGTTTCGAAACTGTGGCGAAACACTATGAAACAAATGGTTCTGACAGTACTAGAGGGTGATCAAGACCCTCTAGCAAAGCAGTGGCGAAACAATGTCGAGTCTCTCGTTTTAGATGTTATGAAGTGACATGTAAATACGTTTGTGTTGTACGAATAAAATGTCCAATGTCGTCATTCGTATCACGACGACACTATGGCTAATAACATCACGTTGAAGACACCCTATTACCGCCCTTGCGATGCAGCAGTTTCGAAGGACGAGCCGACGACCCGACGACCCGACCCATCATGCCGGTGATCAACCACCCTTCCTGCCGTCGGAACCAGAGGTCGTGGATGTGGCAACTCTAGAAGCAACGGTAAGCGCCGACGCCGTTATCAAGATTAAAGGTCTCCTTATCGACAAAGTATGCCAGCATGTGCTTTGTCGAGACAGCGACGGGTCGATGTATACGGCTGACTTTATTCGACCAGTGTATGGCTCTTCTCCTAGATACGAATGCCGAGGCGTTCACTTAATGGAGTGTCACCTGTAAATACGTTTGTGTTGTTCACGAATAAAATGTGCAAACCTTATCTTGTGTCATTTTTCGTAGTATAAGTATTGTGCATTAGAGGACATTGACACATGAAATTACTTATAAATATAGGCGTTACGGGAACTTTAGTCAATATCTAACTGTAAACATCCCTGCTAGTTATGTGGCGACCGAATGCCTACGTCTTATTATAACACCAAATTTTTGTTACGCCGACATAGACAAAAATATCCGGATGTTCAATGACACTACTGAAATGGTGAAACTTGTAGAATAAAGTAATACAAGATACACATACACACACACACACACACACACACACACACACACACACACACACACACACACACACACACACACACACACACACACACACACACACACACACACACACACACACACGGACACTAGATTGATAGGAAGTACATAGGGAGCCGCCATTTTAGCGGGAATGTGTGGGAAACCATCGTTTTGACGGGAAGTACATAGGGAGCCACCTTTTTGGGGGGAAGAAGGTAGGAGCTGCCGTTTTAGGCGAAAGTATATAATAACGCAACATAAACTCACCACCAACGCATCAAGTTGGACCTCCTCGGCCGTCCTTTTTGGGCGCCCGTAACTGCCGCGGGCGACGTGGCGCTTCCAGTTGTTGCGCCGTGTAAAGGACGCCCGACAATCCAGTAGGTGAATGTCTCGCAGGGATCTCACAGTCGACGTTCTAAATGTACGAAGGATTTTTTATTAGATGCCGTGTTTTCAGTAGTGTCTTTATGCTAGATAGTTATACACGGGAAAAATTGTAAAATGGAAATATAATATTAATAAAGACCTACCATAACGGACGGTAGTGATGCTGCCGCTGTCAGGGCTACTGGGGCCAATGATATCGGGGCTATAAGTCCCACTGATGTAGGGGTTGCAGGAGCCGTGGTTGGAGACGTCGATGCCGTCGCCGGTAGCGAGGTGAAGGCGACGGCAAAAGGGATAGGTGTCAAGCCGTGATGGCCTCCGGCCCTCTGACTGCCTTTG
Organism: Escarpia spicata; assembly: GCA_963995525.1. Classification (NCBI taxonomy): domain Eukaryota; kingdom Metazoa; phylum Annelida; class Polychaeta; order Sabellida; family Siboglinidae; genus Escarpia; species Escarpia spicata. The sequence goes on from OZ023210.1 coordinate 19,500,617, forward strand.
CGTACGACCAGCCTTGTCTTGTCTCATTGCGATTGTACCTTCCCATGTCGAATGTCGAATGACGAGTGACAAGCAGATCGTCTCTACGGCCTTACATACGAACATTAAGGTCACGTGGGTGGTAAAAACCCACACGAGGCGCAAACAACAACCAGAATAATTGACGATCCTACAAAAAAGAGCGCTTTTTACGGCGTCGCGTCGTCGTCATTACTGGGCGACAAACAAACAAGTCCAGACACGTCTGCAGTACGATATTTTATAGACACGCATGATGGTATTATGCAATCGCTGTGCGGTTCCTGCGCGCGACAAACAAACAAGTCCAGACACGTCTCCAGTACGAGCTTTGTTACTCGAATTAAAAAAAGTCGTCGTATACCTGTACGATGAATGGAATTGACGTTTTGCCCTATTTATATAGTTCAGCATACCCCTTTTAGACCTATACGAAATGGGTACAAATTCTTGGCGCAGCGCGGAACAAAAGGAAAACCGGAACTACTTTCCTTATCTTTTAACATTAGTTTACCTTGTTCTTGCTACGCGCCGCGCTACCATCCCCGCTAAACTACGCGATATACTACTCACTAACAGTACTACCAGTACCACTACTTCCACCACCACTACCACAACCACTACCACTACTACTACTCCCACTACCTCTACTTCTACTACCACTACTACTACCACAACCTCTACTACCACTATTACTAACACCACCACCACTACTACTACTACTACCACTACCACTACTACTACTAACACCGCCACTACTACCACTACTACTACTACTACTACTACTACTACTACTACTACTACTACTATTACTACTACTATTACTACTACTACTATTACCACTACTACTACTACCAATACCACTACCACTTCTTCTACTTCCACTACCACTACTACTACTATTATTACTACGGATAATTTACCACAAACCTTTGAGTACACAATGCGAAGTTCACGTATATTGGTTTGTTTGAGAAGTGTACGTATGTCTCTCGTACCAATGGCGTCAGAAATGACGAGATGTGACGATACCCTAGCGTCTGCGGTCATTGCTTGCACTTGCTCGCGCGCGAAAAACTCCTCTTGCTGTAGTCACAAACAGACGACGCTGGAAGACCTTACATGTATGGAATGAATGTTGAGTTGTGGGGCAGAAATGTGTGGTAGAAGAACCGAAGCCAGGCACATACAAATATATCAAATTCATATACGCAAATTGCGGTCTTAATTGCAACAGTCGCATTTGTTTTGTCAATTTATTGTTTAAAGTTGCATTCTGAGTTCCTTCATGTTTAAAATAAAAATTTCCAGCGAGTCAACATGTCCCATACACTACATATTTCTTTCCTCAACTCCGTATAAACTTGTTTTCACATAATATTCCATTTTAAGATAAAACGGCGCAAAAGACGAACAATTATTTCCGCTAAACAACTTTTGTTAATTCGCTGATTGGTTGGACATAACCGACAAGGGAATCCTGCAGTCAAGCAAGTGACGTGTCAGACATGCGCAATAGTAAATTCTAAAAGTACGTTTGAGGCGTTCTGCGGACACTTTCTTTTGCATTTCATAAACTTTCTAAACTAATTGCAAAGTATCAAGACTGGTTGTATTTTGTGGATAAAACGATTCTTTGAGATTTTAAAGCAATTCTTTAAACAAAATTGATCTCTTTGTAATGAACGCAATTATGAAATAATCCTATTAATATGATTATTTCATGTAATTATATATATTCTTTATTTTATTAGAATTATGTTTTATGAATCACTAATGACCCTGGCAATATATCGAACAAATAACTGCAGTTTCCACTTTGGCCCCATCTTTGCGATCCGTATGAGGTATGCTCATGCTAATATTCGGGACAGTCCATCAGACTTCGATTAGCTACGCCGAGTTAATGGATACTAGAAAAACGTCATTACCATGTGTGTATTTGGATTAGCCACCGCCATGCGAATGAGTCGTGACCGATAAAATTACCAAAAGTAAACGTGGACCAGCTGCTGTTTATGTCACAGATTCAGGAAAGAAAAGAAAGAAAATATATGGAATAAACGGAGAATGAACATAGCGACAGCTCATGAAAGACGGATTGATTTAAAAGAAAAAACACCAGCTCTCCACGCACGAATGTCGAAGCCGCCGATGATTGGCATTGTTTTTGTTGGAATATAAAAACATACGAAATCTCACCTCTGGTACTATCATGTTCCTTTTTCACTAGGTACATCTGGCTATACATTTTAAAGTTTAGTATTATACACTACCGGCTGAGAAGCATAAAACTGCAAGTGCACATAGTAAATATACGTTGATTGAGGACATATCAATGTAATTACAACACAAGACATGGAATGGATGAAATCATAGAACATTTAATCCAAGAACATTTCACGTTTTTAGTAAGCAATACCTTAATGGCAGATTAAATGTATCCTTACTACTAAGCTGCTATCTAATATTAAACACAATAAAACCCCAAGATGCGCCCCTACAATAGCAGGGTGGAAGGGTGGGAAACGTAGGCAGGGCGTGTACATTTTAAAGTTTAGTTTTAATGAAACGTTTAGGTAACATAAACTTATTGAAGCCGAGAAACATTCAATAATGAATAATACATATTTTTGTTGCACCATAAATCCACCTGCTACTGTCTTTCCTATCTACATAAGGTTTACTTTTAGTTTGAAAAATGTAGATCTATAAAGAACATAATAACATTATTATCGACACAATATTAAAACATATTGTATCAGTGTAACAACATGTTTTATTTTGTACTGGGAATGCAATAATTATTTGTTTTGCCCATCATTTAGAGTAAAAGATATTGAATTTGTTTCAGTCGAACTCCCGTTTCGATGACAAATAAAATGGCAATTGTATGATGGAAATAAAGTTATAAAATTACAAAACTTTAAAAGTAACCCATATTTTAAACACTGTTTTTAGTCATCATTGGTGTATTTAACTCAAGAAGATCCCTAAAACATTTTGAATGTTGTGGAACATTTATATTTTATGAATTTTCAAAATTGTTATAAAAGCAACTTTATCTTTCTAGCAACTTTACCTTTCTATACACTACTCTCACGACAAACTTATTTCAACAAATGTTAAAGAATATGCTGTAGAACAAAATCCAAACATGATGAGCATAAGAAAGCATACATTTTATTATGTACTCCTATTTTGCAACATAATGACGGGATGTTGTGCATTTGGATGCACAAATCGATCGAATGAACAAATCCATTTGAAACATGTAGTGATGTACATATTCCCAGCAGAAGCCACATGGAACTAATGTGGCAGAACAAAGTCAGACATCTTCTTCACCACTGTGTCAGTTAACACATTGTCCAATTAATAGTACTGCTATGTGTTGTGGAGTTTGCATGTTTAAGGAGACATATTACGATTAGTAATCAACTACACATGAGGTTGGCGGTATCCCAGAGTGCCTCTGGTGTGTATTGCAGAAACGGTACAAAACACGGACGGACACTTACAGCTAGTAATGTCTACTGGATACCCGCTACATCATTATACAACATTACTGTACCTTAAAATATAACTATTCTAAAGAATCATCTGCAACTAATATAGCAAGCTTATACTAAGAGTAACTGGGTTAGTAATCACAAATTATAATTAACAACAGGTTTGATAGCTAGCGATGAATACCTGATAGCATCTGGCGACTGAATGACAGTCGGTGTTGGTGACCCTAACACGTTAGGTGCCTTAGGACCTTGTTCTGTTTTCCCTCCATGACCTTCTGGATCGACTGGATCGACCGGATCGTCGGGATCGACCACCATAGGCTCTGTTTCGGATGTCACGACAGTGGGAGGTGAAATCGCTTCAACCTCCCTTCAACATCCTTCCAACCTTCTGGTGTAGCTGGGTGGTCATATCATTATTCGCGACCATGTGGTCCACATGAACAGATCGCCTCCTGTTTCCTGGCAGCCTGACAAAATATGTTAGTGGCCCTAAAACTATTCTCCATTCCTCCTCTCATGTTTCTGACTCTCACTCTCCGGTAAAGGTCGAACTTGCGAAGGCATGAATGAGCTCCACCATGCTGTTGTTTTTGCTTTAATTGCCGATCTTGGACTTCGAGACTGGGTTTTGACATCGCAAGTCTGGTGCGTGGCGTTCGGTTCAGTAACAACTCCGACGGCGTTTTATCCGTAAGCGAATGCGGTGTGTTTCGGTACTGGAACAGTATGTCCGAAATACGCCACACTGAGATCACTTCCAGTCACTTTGAATGATTATCCACTACGACAAGGAAGTTATGTCCGTCTTTGTCTGCAAAATCCACATGGATACGTTCCCACGGTCCCGTAGCCCACGGCCATGGAACCAGTGGTGCTATCTTCGGCGTGCTCGCTACCTGGCTGCATTCCCGACAGTTTCGGACATAGTTGATCGGCCTTGTCTTCACCCACAACGAGAATATCATTTATGAAGCAGATCACATTTTCAATGCCATTCAAGATTCTGTCCACAGTCGCTTGACGTCTTCACACCATATGCCCACCTGCGCATTCTGTACAGTCCCTTGTGAGTATTGATTGTAGCAGAGGAATTGACTCCTCGCACACTTCCATCTGTTTGAAGGCCCCACTTAAGTCAATAACCTTAGGCGTCTTGTTTGTCTGGGCAAAGTTGGTGAACAAATCCTGCGTTGTAGGAAGCGGATACAACTTTAAATCGCCACTAATCCACACCGACATCTTGCCGTCTTTCATTTTTGGAACATTGACTGTGGGGCTTGCCCATTCACTAGACTCAACACGATGGAGAACGCCAATTGATTCAAGACGCTCGAGTTCACTCTCCACGACTTCTCGCATGGAATAAGGCACCGGACGCGCCTTCTGGAAAACTTGCCTTTGATCTGGTTTCACTTTAAGAGTTGCAGTGTAGCCCTTAATCCCATCACGTGACTCGTTGAACAAATTCCCGTAATCAATCAACAACTGATTTACCTCTGCAGCGATTTGGGGATTGACACTGAAAATTGCACTCCGGTCAAGTGGCATGTGCTTTAACCAATACCGCCCCATCAATGCTTCTCGTAACCCTTTCGCCACAACCACCTGCAATGAATGCTTGTTACCACGATATCTGACAGACACACACACTTTACCTGCCAATGGAATTAGTTCTCCGATGTAAGACCTTAGCGTCAGACCGGTTTGTTCTAGTGAAAAGCAACGCAAGACATGTTTGTACCCATTCTCCGGTACAATAGACACCGCCGCCCCAGTATCTACAAGCATTGACACATCGTGTCCATTTAACTCCATGTTCACATATATGCCTCTCTTAACCTCGCTAGCTGTGTACACTCCATGTAGACCTAGGTCACTTTGACTGCCATAAACATCAGTAGCCTCATCAACATCATCATCAACATTAGAAACCTCTCTGCGTACACTGATCTCCCTTCGGCCTTCTTTTGCTTCGAGACTGGGTTTCGTCATCGCAAGTCTGGTGCGTGGCGCTCGGTTCAGGAACAACTCCGATGGCGTTTTATCCGTAAACGAATGCGGTGTGTTTTGGTACTGAAAAAGTATGTCCGACAGACGGTGTTGCAATGGAAGCTGGCTGTTGGATTTTGCAAGCATCTTCTTGAACGTCTGGACATTTCTCTCCGCGAGGCCGTTCGTCGCCGGGTGGTAAGCTGGACACCGTATGTGCTTGACGCCATTCAACCTCAAGAAACGACCAAATTCCTCGCAAGCGAACTGAGGTCCGTTGTCAGATACCACCTCGCGTGGTAAGCCAAATGGTGCGAACATTCTTCTCAGTTGCACTATCGTCTTGCTTGCAGTAGTGCGAGACATTGAGACCACTTCCAGCCACTTTGAATGACTATCCACCACGACAAGGAAGTTCTGTCCGTCTTTTTCTGCAAACTCCACATGGATACGTTCCCATGGTCCCGTAGCCCCCGTGCTCGCTACCTGGCTGCATTCCCGACAGTGTCGGACACAGTCCTCGATATCCATCAACAACTGGTCTACTTCTGTAGCGATCTGGGGATTGACACTGAAAATTGCACCCCAGTTAAGTGGTATCTGCTTTAACCAATCCCGCCCTATCAATGCTGGTCGTGACCCTTTCGCCACAAACACCTGCAATGAATGCTTGTTACCACGATATCTGACAGGCACACGCACTTTACCTGCCAATGGGATTAGTTCTCCAGTGTATGACCTTAGCGTCAGACCGGTTTGTTCTAGTGAAAAGCAACGCAAGACATGTTTGTACACATTCTCCGGTACAATAGACACCGCCCCCAGTATCTAGAAGCATTGACACATTGTGTCCATTTAACTCCATGTCCACGTGTATGCTTCTCCTAACCTCGCTAACTGTGTACACTCCACGTAGACCTAGCTCACTTTGACAGCCATAAACATCAGTAGCCTCATCAACATCATCATCAACATTAGAAACCTCTCTGCGTACACTGATCTCCCTTCGGCCTTCTGACTTGCACATTTTTGCTACATGACCAATTTTACCATACAAGTAACATTTTTGATCAGTGCATTTGCATTTAGCAGCATAGTGGTGTCTGCCGCATCGGAAGCACTCTCGGTCGGCCGGCACCATTGTCTGCTTCTGTCTTGGTGATCCCCGACTAGTCACGTGATGCACGGCTGCCGTTGCCGATGGAGTATCTTCGGGCGTTTCATTGAACTCCGCTGAGATCTTCACGGCCATTTCCTCGGCGATCGCCGTCTGATAAGCCTCGTTGAACGTTAGCGAATTGTCTCTGAGCATTAACTTCACTTGTACCGCCGTCAAGTTCAAACCCTTTACGAACATGTCTCTCGGAGCCTCATCTTGATAATCACTTGGGTACTCACATTCACCGGATAACTCACGCAACGCCAGCGCAAACTGCGCCACTGTTTCTGAAGGCCTACGCCGTCTGTTCATGAATTTGTTTCTCAAGCCTATGATTGTTAGTTGCTGTTTGTAAACCGTGGTCGCCGCACGAATTACCTCATCGTAGTCCGCATTTGCCGGTGTCTCCGGCTTCAGTTGCGGCTTCAACTTCGCGTAGCATTCAGCGCCAACGTTTGACAGGAAAATGCTCTTTTTGACATCTTCGGATACGCCGTTACTGATCACGAAGAACTCGAACCGTTCAACATAGTTTTCGAACCTCTCCTTCTCTTCCACATACGGCTCGAAGCGGGCGCTCTTCCCCGACATGCTTAAGTTCGTTTTCTCGTCGCCACTGTTGTGTATTGTGGAGTTTGCATGTTTAAGGAGATAGATTACGAATAGTAATCAACTACACATGAGGTTGGCGGTATCCCAGAGTGCCTCAGGTATGTATTGCAGAAACGGTACAAAACACGGACGGACACTTACAACTAGTACCCGTTACATCAATATACAACAATCATTAAATATACTCTCTCGGGAATTTTGCCAGTAATGGGAGGAAGGGGGCCAACATATAGAAACTGCAAGAGGATGGCGATCAGCGCACTAGTTGAGCAGATGTGTGAAGAAGAGGGGGTGGGATTCATAGATTTATGTGGATACTTTGTTGGGAGGGAAGATATGTACATGAAAGATGGCCTCCATTTTAGTGGAAAGGGGGCAACAGTTTTCTCAGAGAACCTGCTGCGATCTGTTGACAGTGGGACAGGTTGCATATATTTAAAATAGATTCGCAGGGGGGACTCACAGAGAAGCCTGAAACTGGAGGCATAGATAAAGGCAGCATAAATAAATCAGTAAAGAACAGTCTGGAAAACTCTTCTGAAGCTGGATATAAATGTGTTTGTTTAAATGCAAGGAGTATAGTAAACAAAAGAAATGAACTAAACGTTATGGTAGACGATATTGACCCTCAAATAATAGGTATAACCGAATCCTGGACCACCACCGATATATCAAATGCCGAATTGGGACTGACAGGATATGTAATGTTTAGGAAAGATAGAATAGGACGAAAGGGAGGTGGAGTTATTTTATATATTAAAGAATCTATCCAGGCTTATGAAATACAATTAGAAAGAGAAGCAGATTGCAAAGAAGCTGTTTGGTGTAACTTAGTTACAGGAAACTTTAACAGTTGGGTTAGTTTATTGAAGTCCAAACATAAGCATAAGGGAAATCAAATCCGTGGATTAATTAGGCGAAATATAGCGTATAAGGAAAAATAACTAATAATACCGCAGTACAAAACAATAGTGAGACCTCGATTAGAATATTGTATGCAAGCGCGGAGGCCATATCGCAAGAAGGACATAGATATGCTAGAATGAGTACAGAGGAGAGCGACTAAAATGATACCAAAACTAAGGGATCTTAATTATGAAATTCGCCTAAAAGAATGTGGTTTAATAACATTAGAGACCAGGAGATTGAGAGGAGATCAGATAGAAGTGTTTAAAATAATGAATGGTTATGAAAATATTGATAGAAATATTTTTTTCTCAGTTAAGAAAGATAGAAGGACTAGAGGACATGAAGTAACATTAGCAAAGAAGCAGTGTAGATTAGATATAAGAAAGTTATCATTTTCACAAAGGACTGTAAATGAATGGAACAGATTATCTGCTGATTGTGTGGGTGCTAGTAGCGTGAATATGTTTAAAAATAAAATCGACACATACCTCAAAAGGGCTGGATACACATATCTTGTTAAATATCGAATGTTTTATAGTGATTATTTAGTCGCAACAAAAATGAAAATAATATATTGCCGGGAATGTACAATTTCCGCTGATCTTGTATGTCTTTATTTACATTTATCCAGACAAACCACAGTTTGTCTTTACATATATATAATTATGAAAAACTACTGTATAGTATATAGTAAAATGAGTAATCTTCAATTTTAATTAGTGCAATGAACACACATTTTTATGTATTAACAGACCACAAGACAACGTTCTCTTTTGAGAAATTCAATACAGTATCTAGTGTTTTTTTTAACGCTATTTTTGATTCGTAATGTAGGTTTATTGCACTGATTAATTTGAAGATTAACCCCGTTGCTATATACTGTACAATGGTATATCATAATTATATATGTGAAGACAAACTGTGATTTGTCTGGATAAATGAAAATAAAAAACTTACAAGATCAGCGGAAATGGGATATTCCTGTAAGCTTAGTATAATATTATTTTCATTTTTGTCGCGAATAAATAATTACTACAAAACATTCGATATATTTAATAATAAACAGTGCATCATATTGTAAATATGGCTGGGTTTATATTACTTTGCAAAAATAAAAATACACTTTTTAAAAAGTTTGGTGTTAGGCTTGAACCCGGGTCGGTAGTAAAACCAAATGAACGCTGAACAAACGCGCTCATCTACTCGGCCACAGGGAGTAACGTAAAAAAAAAAATTTCGTGTGTCCGTGCGTGCGTGCGTGTCCGTGCGTGTGTATGTTTACTGATGTAGATTAGTTGTCCTGGGTCGCAATCGAAACAAAATTTCTCCAAATAAGCTGAAACGGCCAAGGTTCTTGTTGACGTTGTTAGGTTGACTGGAGGTTCTCTCGTTAAATTGTTTTCAACAAAGTTGGATTTGTGTGGAAATGTAAAATAAATTATTGTTCCTCTATTATCACTAGTATTTGTATGGCGTATTACATCGGAATGCCCCATAATAATTCATTCTGACGCTCGCTTCGACTTAACGTCTACCGTTGTAAACATGTTGTGAATGTATTGAAAGTGCTGTGTCACGTTGCGCGATATTCGCGCCTCTGACGTCACCAAACCACGTGATCTTTCCACGGGAATCGCGATGCAGACGAGTTTAAAATCGTCAATGGATTTTTCTGTATTTTTTTCACATTGCCAAACATTACATACAACGATATACTTTGTGTACACATGGGAATGAAATTTAGCTGCTGCCTTGTTTTTAGTTCATTTAAGCAAACTATAGGCAGTGAGTATAGAAATAAATGTCCATAAAAAGTATTTTCGCTTTCCAAGAGATGCCGAAATGTACATATAATTGAGCATGGTTGTATCATAATTCACTGTTGACATTCATTATATTTTATAACTGATGAAATAAACAGAAGAATTCACTCGCTCAACGCACCCATCCTAAAGCTACGCATACACCTATAAACCAGGCAGTAATCGAATTAGTCAAGAATCGAGTCCCTGTACAGACAATAAAGGGACCATAGTCGAGAATAATTTAATATTCACCTATATGTCGAAAGAAAGAAATGATTGGATCAATTTATATACCAAACTCGTAAAGTATTCTTGTCCGTTTGAAAGCTACAATTTGAGTGTAGAACTGAACAGAAACGTCTCTTACACTTTAGCTTGCCACAAGAGTTCTAAATAATATATGTGTATATTGGAACAAAAAGTATTTACATCCATGGATGCAAGTTGCAAATCGTCCAAATCGTAGTTGTAATGGATTACCGTCCCTTTCAGTAGGATGGGCGCGTTGAGCGAGTGAATTTTTCTGTTGATTTCATTGGTTATAATATGTCATGAAAGTCAACAGTGAATTGTAACACAACCATGCTCAATTATACGTACCTTTCAGCATATTTTGGAAAACGAAAAAACCTCCGGTCGCGGTGCATCGTAGTTCTCCTAGCTCATGTGCCGCCGGAGGCCGCTGCTGCATGCCGCGGTTTCACTAAAACAGCGAAGTGGTTCCTCTTTCTGTATGTTCTTTTTTGTACCACCGAGATAAATATATCATCATCATGAAGCTGGATATAAATGTGTTTGTTTAAATGCAAGGAGTATAGTAAACAAAAGAAATGAACTAAACATTATGGTAGAAGATATTGACCCTCATATAATAGGTATAACTGAATCCTGGACCACCACCGATATATCAGATGCTGAATTGGGACTGACAGGATATGTAATGTTTAGGAAAGATAGAATAGGAAGAAAGGGAGGTGGGGTTATTTTATATATTAAAGAATCTATTCAGGCTTATGAAATAAAATTAGAAAGAGAAGCAGATTGCGAAGAAGCTGTTTGGTGTAACATAGTTACAGGAAACTCAACGTTAACAGTTGGGTTAGTTTATCGAAGTCCAAACATAAGCATAGAAGAGAATGAAAAAATACAAAACGCTATAAGGGAAGTAAGCAAACGGGACTGTATTATCATGGGGGATTTTAACCATGGGCATATACAATGGAAATCTCTACAGAGTATGGGGAGAGAGGACCACAAGTTTTTAGTTTTAGTTCAAGATACATTCCTTTCTCAATATGTGCTAGAACCAACCAGGGGTGAGAATGTGTTAGACATAGTTTTGTCCTCACAGAATGAATTAGTTGACAATGTCAAGATATGAGAGCCACTGCGGAGTAGCGATCACAACCAGATACATTTTACCATCAAAGTAAAATCAGAAAGGAATAGTAAAAAGCAGTATAGGAGAAATTTCCACAAAGGAAGGTATAAGGACATGAGGAAATATTTAGCAAAGATAGACTGGAATAAGACACTGAAAAATAAGACGGCAACAGATTGCTGGAATATATTAAAGAGTGAAATTAAGTGCATAGTCGATAAATTTGTACCCTTCAAAAAACAAGAAAAACGGTCCAAAAAGAAACACTTATCGAAAGAAGCCATTAGAAAAATTAAGTATAAACAAATGATGTGGAAGTCATATAGATGTACTGGAAATGATGAAGACTACAACAGTTATAAAGAAGCACTTAACCAAGCTACAGCTGAAATTAGAAATTCAAAGAGAAGCTATGAACAACAATTAGCTAGTAATATAAAACATGACAGCAAGAGTTTTTATGCATATGTTCGAAGCAAACAGAAAGTTCAAGATACGGTCGGTCTTCTAGAAAATAGTGCTGGAAATATAATATCAGAGGGATTCTTAATGGCAGAAGACTTGAATGAGTACTTTAGTTCAGTGTTTACCAGGGAAGATATTAGTTCACTGCCAATACCAGAGGCTAAGTTCAAGGGGGCAGATTCAGACTATTTAGGACAATTAATTGTAACCCCGGAAATGGTAGCTAAGAAAATAAGGGCTATGAAGGATAATAAATCACCTGGAGTGGATGGTATTCCACCCAAACTACTATTGGAAATTGTAGAACAAATTAGCATACCGCTTGCAACAGTTTTCAACTTGTCATTAGAAGAGGGAGTGGTTCCTTTAGAATGGAAAGAAGCAAACATTATACCGTTATTCAAAAAAGGTTCGAGAAACAAGTCAGAGAACTATAGACCAGTGAGTTTAACATCAGTGATTTGTAAATTATTAGAAAGACTAATTAAAGATCACATGGTGGATTTTCTTGTTAAACAAAACTTGATAAACCCATCTCAACATGGTTTTTTAAAGCGAGGTCATGCTTAACAAATATGTTATGTTTTTTGGAAGACATCACTAAGTGGGTAGATGAGGGATCACCAGTAGATATCGTCTACTTAGATTTTCAAAAAGCTTTCGACAAAGTACCACATCAAAGATTACTGCTTAAACTAAAGGCCCATGGGATAGGAAATGGTATAATAAACTGGATAGAACAATGGCTGATTGACAGAAGACAACGTGTAGTACCTAGTTGATGGGGAGGCTTCAAACTGGAAATCGGTATTGAGTGGGGTACCACAGGGATCAGTATTAGGTCCTATATTATTCTTAATATATATCAACGATTTGGATGATGAAATAACAAGCAAGGTGTTGAAATTTGCGGATGATACAAAAGTGTTTAGAAGGATTAAAAGTGATGGAGATAGACAGCATTTACAAGATGATCTTGACAGGTTGATCAAATGGTCTGAAAAATGGCAAATGCTGTTCAATTTTGGGAAATGTAAATGCCTCCACACAGGACATGGGAACGGAAGGGAAGTAGAATATACAATGGGGGGTACTGTACTAAGTACTACTGTAAAAGAAAAGGACATAGGGTTAACCATTAGTGCTGATATGAAGGTTTCAGAGCAGTGCGGAATTGCAGCATCAAAGGGAAATCAAATCCTTGGATTAATTAGGCGAAACATAACGTATAAGGAAAAAGAGCTAATAATACCGCTGTACAAAACAATAGTTAGGCCTCATTTAGAATATTGTATTATAGCATGGAGGCCATATCGCAGGAAGGACATAGATATGCTAGAAAGAGTGCAGAGGAGAGCAACTAAAATGATACAAAATCTGAGGGATCTTAGTTACGAAATACGCCTAAAAAATGCGGTTTAACAACACTAGAGACCAGGAGATTGAGAGGAGATCAGATAGAATTGTTTAAAATATTGAAGGGTTATGAAGATATTGATAGAAATATGTTTTTCTCAGTTAAGAAAGATAGAAGGACTAGAGAACATAAACTTGCATTAGCAAAGGAGCAGAGTAGATTGGATATAAGAAAGTTTTCATTTTCACAAAGGACTGTAAATGAATGGAACAGATTACCTGCTTATTGCGTGGGTGCTAGTAGCGTGAATATGTTTAAAAATAAAATCGACACATACCTCAGACGGGCGGGATACACATAGATAAAAGGGTCGGACTCTCGATAAGCCAAAGGGCTTCCTTGTCCACCTGCCACCTAGAGTTAATTCTCTGGGTGGCAATCTTGTTCTTGTTAAATCATCAACATAAGAAACCTCTCTGCTGCACTGATCTCCCTTCGGCCTTTGTGGCCTTTTGACTTGCACATTTTTGCTACATGATTAATTTTACTGAATTTGCATTAGCAGCAGAATGGTGTCTGCCGCATCGGAAGCACTCTCGGTCGGCCGGCACCATCGTCTGGTTCTGTCTTGATGATCCCCCGACTAGTCGCCGATGGAGTAAATTCGGGATTTTCATTGAACTCCGCTGAACTCTTCACGGTCATTTCCTCAGCGATCGCCGTCTGATAAGTCTCATTGAAGGTTAGCGAATTGTCTCTGAGCATTAACTTCGCTTGTACCGCCGTCAAGTTCAGGCCCTTTACAAACATGTCTCTCGGAGCCTTATCTTGATAATAATGTGGGTACTCACGTTCACCGCATAACTCACGCAACCCCAGCGCAAACTGCGCCTCTGACTCTGAAGGGCTACGCAGTCTGTTCATGAATTTGTTTCTCAGGCCTATGGTTGTTAGTTGTTGTTTGTAAATCGTGGTCGCCGCACGAATTACCGCATCGTAGTTCGCATATGGCGGTGTCTCCGGCTTCAGTTGCGTCTTCAACTTCGCGTAGCAAAATGAAAATGCTCTTTTTGACATCTGCGGATACGCCATTACTGATCACGAAGAACTCGAACCGTTCAACGTAGTTTTCGAACCGCTCCTTCTCTTCCACATACGGCTCAAAGCAGGCGCTCTTCCCCGACATGTTTAAGTTCGTTTCCTCGTCGCCACTATTAAGTATTGTGGAGTTTGCATGTTTGAAGAGACATATTACGATTAGTAATCTAGTACACATGAGGTTGGCGGTATCCCAGAGTGCCTCTGGTGTGTATTGCAGAAACGGTACAAAACACGGACGGACACTTACAGTTAGTAACGTCTATGGGCACCCTAAAGTAGAGCATTAATATGCAACACTATGCATTTTGATACACAAAGCTATCAGATGCACACATCCATTTGAAACAAGAAGTGATGTACAACTTCCCAGTATATGTCGCACAGAACAGAATTGGGCAGAACAAAGTCAGGCACCATCTTGTGTCAGGTGATCCGTTGTCCAATTAATGGCACTGTTGAGTAGAGCTCTTCAATTTCCTCTTTCCATCAGCTCGGCTATTTCCAATGTTCCGGCAAATAAACAAAGTTGAATTTAGGAAACTGAGCCTAAATATGACTATCCTTTTCACACAAGCCTGAATGGGTTTAGTGGCTGTCTGCACATTACTAGGCCAGATGTGTAAACAACATCCTGATGTATTTGTACTTGTGCCAATAATCAACTATCTATCAAGCAGCAGTAGTGCAGTATGGTTTAATTACACTGATTATAAATTTATAATGCAACAAGTTAAAATGATAGCAACATTTCTGTTGTCGTTCATTCCTGTATAGCACTGAAATACAAAATGAAAAATATGTTCTATCCATAAAATGTGTAGTTAGTAGGTAATCACAATCGTCACTTATACCAGCAATACAACCTGTGACCCAGCCCGCTCGCACTACAACTTCACAACCCGTTGCTGCTGCTGCATTACCAACTCCATGACCCGTCTCTGCTGCTGTATCAACATCATGACCCGCCGCTGCTGCTGTATCAACCTCACGATCTACCGGTGTATCAACTCCACGACCCGCCGCTGCCACTGTATCAATATCACGACCTGCCGCTTCTGCTGTATCAACCTCACTACCGCCGCTAATGCTGTATCAACATCACCATCCGCCAATACTGCTGCTGTATCAACATCACGATCTGCCGATGCTGCTGTGTCAACCCCACCACCTGCTGCGGATGATGTGTCAAACGCTCTACCACAACCAACATCAACCACGGGTATCACCATTCCTCCACCACTGTGGACCGTGGTTGTCGCAAGAAATGTCAAAAAACGTCCAAGTCGGCCTTCTCCAACACGTCCAAGCCGTCCTCGTCTAAATATAAACCACATACCACGACTACAGGCAACTCTACCAAGTGTGTACTCAAATGCGCTAATTGTTTGACTCATATCTACTGAATACGTCTTAACAGGATTTAACGCAGTTACAACGTTACAAAGACATTTCTACTTATGTGACAACTACTTTGAATATGAAATGCTCATGTGAACGCTTACCAACTAAACATGACTCTTAATCATCCTTCAAACTCTGTGTGGACACTGCTAAACCGAACTTACTCTATGATGCCAATCTCTGGCCTGCTGGAACAAAGATTGGACGGTACTTCCTGCCTAGGAAGCACACAACAGCAGATTCGACTCACCTGTAAACTGTCAACTCAGTATTGCTTCATTTAATGCCAGAAGCATACGGAACAGTGCTTATGACGTGCTTTAACATTTAAAAATCCTATGATATTCTTGCAGTGCAAGAAGATTGGCTCTCCAAACAGTGCCTTTCCTACCTCAATTCTGTTCACCCTGATTTCAATGCCAGAGGTATTAGTTCTATTGATTTGTGTGATGGTTTGAGTGGACGCCTTTATGGCGGGCTTTGCTTTTTATTGAGACGTTCACTCGACCCATTTATTGAACCTATAATTTACGACGATGAGAAAAGACTCCTAACTCCTAACTTATAGTGCCACTATTCTGAATCTTAACGTATATTTACCGTATCAGAGTGATGACAATTTCGACGAATATCAAGCTTTTTTAGGAAATATATAGGCTATAAGCGATTCACTTGAATCAGCCAACATATTCATCATTGGGGATTTTAATGCGGAAATTAACAAGCCCAGTCTGTTTTGTCCACTTCTCGGTGCTTTTATTAATGATACATACTAAAAAGATTGACATGTATTGCAGCAATATGCAATTCAATGACCAAATGATGGTTGATGCTAAAGAAATACAAGAAATAATTCAGGCGATGCCTACAGGAAAAGCTCCTGGTTATGACTGTATAAATAATGAACATTTTAAGTATGTTAATGAAAACTGCATGTTTATATGTCACTGCTATTCAGCAGCTTCTTAATTCATGGGTTTTTACCTGATGACCTATGATGGTCACAATAATAGCTCCAATAATTAAAAACAAAGCTGGTGATTTGTATGATAACAATAACTACATACCTATTGCTCTTGCAACAATTGCTAGTAAATTATTTGAATCTTTAATATTATCAAGGGCTACCATTTTCTTCACAACGTGTGCCAACCAATTTGGATTTAAAAAGTATCACTCAACTGAGATGCTCATATTTATATTAAAAGAACTTTTTCGACACTACATAGTGAATGGCTCTTCTATGTATGTCACTATGTTGGATGTCTCCAAGGCATTTGACAAAGTTAACCATAGCAAGCTATTCACTAAACTAATTGACCGTGGCTGTCCTGTTTTCATTGTGCGCATTCTGTATCACTGGTACAGTACCCAGAAATTCACTGTCAGATTGTGTCAGAGCGTTTCTAGATTTTTTACTGTCTCAAATGGTGTTAAACAAGGTGGAAACCTTTCTCCCCACCTTTTTAATGTGTCATGGGTGACTTAAGTGTAAATCTTAACAAATTACAAATTGGATTTTTTATCTAGTGTTTCTGGGTTGAGAAAACTAACAGATTGTTGTGCCAAGTATGGCGAAATGTTTAACATAACATATTATAATGACAACAAATCATATGGTATGGTTATTGACAACAAACCTCAGGACATGAAGAATAGTCATCATGTCACTCTCAATAATCGTCCATTACCTCACACTATTAAATGCAAATATCTGGGTCATATTATTAACAATAATCTTGCTGACGATGACGACATTGCCAGACAGAAAAGATCCCTATATGCTCAGGCCAAACCCTTAGCACGAAAATTTCGTCTTTGCAGCTCTACCATTAAACCTATTTCTCTCTTACTGTGGTACTATGTACACCTCAAGTCTTTGGTGTAAATTTTGAAAGGTATTACTGTTGCCTATAACAGTTTTAGAATTTTACACCATTTGTCATCACGCTGTAGTGCAAGTTTTATGTTTGCTACAAACTGTGTTAAATCTTTCAATGAACGTATGCGTTCACCTATATATAGTTTATTATGTAGTCTTGAACGGTCTGAAAATCCACTTTTTGTGGATTATTTTTATACTAATATACATTTTTGAAGTCCTATGTTTAAATATTGGACTACCTAATAGTATACTTAAATATTTGAACGCACTTTATATATATATATATATATATATATATATATATATATATATATATATAAAATTGATCATCTATTTTTATTTCATGTGTATCTATATCTTTGTATTTTAGTTATTTATTACTTATTTTGTGTTTACTTCTATTGTATGTACATATGGACTTTTGTCTGAAATAAAAACATTATTATTATTATTGTATTATTAATACTAAATATGATAATTGAATTTTTTCGTACATATGCATACCATGTATTATACTATATAGTTTCGATAATAAATGTAATAATAGTAGTAACTTTAATACTAATAATATTCCAAAACTAGTGATACAACCAGCAGGTTTTTATATATCACAACTCACAAGTACAACAGTTAGAGCTTTGAAGAGTGAAACTCATGCTGGTCATAAATCCAGTGTAGTGGATATATGCTGAACTTTCCTATGAAATCATGCTGCTTGGAATTATTCATCTCCTACCCAATTCCTGTCTTCCATGTCACGAGATTAACTGCATAATGGCAGTGTTTTATTGTCAATATCAAGGTGGTATTATTGCCGTTTTTCTAAAACCGAAGATGTTTACATTGAATGAAGGCATGCCAACCACCTTTCATTGCTGCTGCCAGCTTAACACAAACCTTAATCGAAGCAATCAAACAGAAGATAACATATGACACAAAAGACTAAGGGGCACTGAACTGTCTCAACAGACGCACGAATTTAGGACACATGAACCAGGCAATAACAAGACGAGTTCTTCACGATGAACTTGATGCACCACTAATACTAATTTTGCCTTGAATTTACCTTGAATTCTCCTCTTCTACGTAGTTGTCAAGGAGTTGACGAGGAAGGGAGTCAAATGTTGACTCGTGTAATCCTCCGCCCTATTGCGTAAATATTTGTCAATGTGTCTCTTGAACTGGTTGGTGTTTTTGGACATCACTGCTGCTTCCGGAAGTCTATTCCAGTCGTTAACTATCCTTTGAGTAAAGGAGTACATGCGTATATCTAATCTTGAGTGCACTTTGGTTATTTTGAAAGGGTGCCCTCTTGTTTTGATCTGTTTATTTTCCATAACAAAGAAATCTGTAGGAAGAATATTCTCTAGCCCGTTGAATATTTTATAAACGTCCAGTAAATCAGCACGCAGTCGTCTAGTCTCCAGAGTCGTGATATTTAGTACTCTTAACCGTCTTTGGTAATCTAAGTGACTTAAATCTGAAATCATCCTGGTTGCCCTACGTTGCACCTTTTCTAATAAGTCTATATCGTTTTGTTTGAATGGGCGCCAAGTCTGAATGCAGTAGTCTAGGTGAGGTCTTACTAAGGACTTGTGTAGTTTTACAACTACTTCTTGTATCTTATATTTGATAGCTCTGTTGATCATGCCTAGCATCGCATTAGTCTTATTTGATGCCTTAACACATTGCTCCGTTACATTAAGTGTGTCTGTTATTGTCACTCCCAAATCTTTTTCTACATGTGATGTTTCTATGGGGTTATCACCCATGAAGTAGTCGTACTGCCTGTTGTTATGACCGTAATGTACACACTTGCATTTTCCTGCATTAAACAACAGTGTTCATTCAGCACTCCACCCGTGCAAGTTATTTAGGTCCTTCCGAAGTTTCTCAGCATCTTTACTGGATGATACCTGACTGAACAGTTTTGTGTCATCAGCAAATTTTAGGAGATGGTTGCACACTCCTTCGTCTGTGTCATTAATATATATTACAAATAAAATTGGACCCAAAACAGACCCTTGGGGGACACCACTCTTAACAGGTGACCACCCTGAACTGAAACCATTTATAATGACTCGCTGTACTCTGTCCGTCAATCACTGCGATATCCGTCTATTAACCGCTCCTCCTATCCCATGTGCATTTAGTTTCGTCGCCAGCCTGCAGTGTGGGACTCGATCAAAAGCTTTACTGAAATTTAAATAAATAGAGTCCACTGGAAGCCCTTTACCGATATAGGATGTAACCTTATCCAGGTACACTAAAAGGTTCGTCAGGCATGAACGTCCCTTCTAAAAACCATGTTGCAACGGTTTAATCAAATCATGATTTTGAAGATGGCCAACGATTTCATCCTTGATGGTGGCTTCCATTACTTTAGGTATCTGTGATGTTAGACTTACAGGTCTATAGTTACTGGGTTGTGATTTGATACCTTTCTTATATATGGGGGTAACATTTGCACTTTTCCAGTCTAGTGGAACTTCTCCTGTTTTCATGCTGTCTGCGAAGATTTCGATTAGCAGTGGTGCAATGGCCGTGGCCACTTCTCGTAGCATTGTCGAGTTTAAATTGTCTATTTATATGCTTTTTATGGTTTAAGCTGCAACAGCTTTTCCAATACTACTGCTGTAGTTATCTCAATATGCTGGAGTGACTCCTCACTCAATTGTCTTGATAAAAAAGTTCACAGCGTCAGAAAGATTTTCTGTTACCTCGTCAGTGAACACTGAGGCGAAGTAGTCGTTTAGTACATTTGCTGTCTCGAATGTTGAACATTGTCTTTTGTCTTAGTTTTCGTCCTAGTATATGAGTAAAAAGACTTCGGGTCTTTTTTATGTTGCCGGCAAGTCTTTTCTCAAAATTTCGTTTAGCCTTAACCACCTCGTTCCGGGCTTTGTTTAGTTGACGTTTGTATGCCTCGTACAGATGATATTCTCCTGTTTCTCTGTATTTCTTCCACATGTGGTATTACTTCCGTCTTGCCATTTCTGCTCGTTTAGTCATCCAACTGGATTTGGTCTTTCGTCTCCTTGTTGACACGGGAATAAAACTTTTCATTGCCGAATTAACGACTGTTTTAAAGATGTCCCATTTTGTGTGTACATTAGTATCCTGGAATGTCTGCTTCCAGTCATAATTCTCTAAACATTGTTTCATTCCATCATAGTTTGCCCTCTTGTAGTCGTAGTTAGTTTCTCTCCACTCTTTTATATGAATAGACACTACAATATCACATATCACAATGTTGTGGTCACTGAAGGGTTCACTTACCCTAACTTGCTCAACCATATTTGGTTCAGAGGAGAGTACGAGATCCAATGTATTCTCACCCCTAGTAGCATCGCGTACACGTTGGGTTAGAAACGATATTGGGTGAGTTCCATGAAACGTATCTCCTCGGCTCCTGCCTGCATCCTAGTCCAGTCAATTGTTCTGTGAATGAAACCTCCAAATACTACAATGTTGTTGCTCGTTGCACATGCTGTGCGTAATAATGTACGTAGAGCTAGTTCGCTGTCAAGATCAGCAGATGTGCTATGGTAGCATACTCCCACAAGTAGGGAGTCTGTTGTTGTTGTTAAGCGACACCATACTGATTCCGTGTTGTGTGTTTGTGTAAGCTCCTCACATTTGACATAGTTTATATTGTTTCTTACATATATAATGCAGCCTCCTCCTTTCTTTCCCTCTCTATCATTTCTGATCAAACTCTATCCCTCGAGGTTAAGCTCTGCGTCAGATACATTTTGGTGAGCCCACGTTTCGGTTACACATATCAACTCGAAAGCGAGGCAGCGTAATAGAAGCGGCTTGGTGGCGAGCTCTCGGGATTCGCAGTTGTGAGTGACTTTGAAAATTCGTGACGGCTAGACGATGATATCCCAGTGAGCAGAAAGGTATAGAGCCGGGAAACACTTAGCCAGAGTTACTTTATAAAAGCCGTGAATGCCACAATTCCTGCAAAACCACCTAAAATCGCCAGCGGCAGCGGACACGCTTCAGTGCACTTGAATCAAGCAAACAAATTGCGTAACAATCGACCTGGACATGGCCAACAACAAGCCTGTAACCAGAAAGGGGGGTCGGCCAGCAGCATAGCAGTGTCAGAGAGTGATCCAAGCCTTGCCTCCATAGCAGCAGATATAAAATACTTCCGGAATACAATTGAAGACAGGTTTACCACCTTCGAAAAGACACTCTCAAAAAATATCTCAGAAATGATCGACGAACAGCTCAAGGTGTTTCGTGACGATATAAAGACACGCACTGCTGGATTGGAAGAAAGAATACAAGCCATCGAGTTGCGTCATGTGGACCCGATACCCATGGACGAGATTAAGCAACAAATCTATGAAGCTTGTAGCATGGACACTGAAAAAGGTACGCAGTCGATCGCTGCATTACATGCACGTGCCGCCGATGCCCAGCAACAAAGTAAAATGTTGCAAAATTTAATTGACCATCTAGAACAGTACAGTCGCAGAAACACCTTAATTTTTCACGACATTCCAGACATCGAGAAAGACA
The DNA here is from genome assembly GCA_963995525.1 of Escarpia spicata. Taxonomy (NCBI): domain Eukaryota; kingdom Metazoa; phylum Annelida; class Polychaeta; order Sabellida; family Siboglinidae; genus Escarpia; species Escarpia spicata. Next base: position 19,522,753 of record OZ023210.1, read on the forward strand.
CAAATGACGCAGTAATGAAGATCTGTAAAACTACGCTGGGTCTGAAAATCAACCGACAATGGATTGACCGCAGCCACAGGCTGGGGAAGCCTGGTGAGAAACCGCGCCCTGTCATCGTAAAATTAGTGTCGTACGGGCCGCGAAACGAAATATTCACGGCGAAACGGAAGTTGAAAGGCACCCGAATTGTCATCACGGAGAGCCTTACCAAGAGAAGGAGCGATCTCCTCAAAAAGGCTCGTGCTACAGAAAACGTGACATCTACCTGGACGATTGATGGACGGGTTGTGTACCTTCTCACCAATGGAAGGAAGGTATCGTGTATCAATGAACAGGAACTTAAAACGATGCTAGGCCACATATGAACATAGGTCTAACATGAACATTGTTAACCTGTGCTACCTATATGCGTGTTATTAAATGTTATACTACATGTTATATTGTTTGTCTCTATATTCCATAATTTTACTTCACTTAAGCTATTATACCGTTTTCGTTTCGTCATGTTAACTACTCAATTAACGGTTGATATAATGGCACTTTTTATTTCATTTTTTTATATTTCTTTATAATAGTGTATAATTTGAGTAGTTATTGTAATTGCCAAATGTTTAAATTTGTGCGATGTGTGCTGTTAAATGTAATACTACATGTTATATTGTTTGTCTCTATATTTCATAATTTTACTTCGCTTAAGCTATTATACCGTTTTTGTATTGACATGTTAACTATTCAATTAACGGTTGACATTTTGGCGCTTTTCATTTCATTTATTTCTATCCACCTCTTCATAATAGTGTGTAATTTGAGTAGTTATTGCAAGTGCCAAATGTGTAATTGTGTGCGCTGTGTATTGTTATATGTTATACTACATGTAATATTGTATGTTTCTATATTTCATAATTTTACTTCACTTAAGCTATTAAACCGTTTTCGATTGGAGATGCCAACTATACAATTAACGGTTGATATTTTGGTGCTTTTCATTTCATTTACTTCTATCCATTTCTTTATTGTAGTGTATAATTTGAGTAGTTATTGTAAGTATCAAATGTGTCAGTTTGTGCGCTGTGTATTGTTAAATGTTATACTACATGTAATATTACTTGTCTCTATAATTTATAATTTTGCTTCATTTAAGCTACTGTACCTTTTTTGTTTCGACATGTCAACTGTCGTTGTAACTATTCAATTAACGGTTAATATTTTGGTGCTTCTCACTTCATTAAGATATTTTATGGTTGTTCAAGTTCCAATAAAATATTTATATATTTTTAATCATCAAACTATTTCTCTCTTCAGCACAAATGGTTGACGGGGAAGCTTTTCTAGAATACTGAGGGGGTATGGAACACAACTCATTGTGCCCTTTATTAAATACTCTGAACAATGATACTGTCAACGCTGATAATGAACCTGAAATAATTAAACACTCGCCGTATTATGATGACCTTAGTTTAAATAACCTATTCTTCAATAAAGGAAATATCTTTAATATCCTAAGTTTAAATTGCCAAAGCATTAATGCAAAGTTTGATCAGATCAACATTAAATTGCAAGAGTTAAAAAATAATGGTTATGAATTCAGTGCTATTTGCTTACAAGAAACGTGGCTATCAGATAATTCAGATACATCACGCTTTATGATTAACGGTTACACTCTAATTTCGCAAGGTAAAATATGTACCGCGCATGGAGGATTAGCCATTTATCTATGCAACAAATATGATTATAATTCAATTAACATCTATCAGAATTCACAAGTATGGGAAGGTCAATTTATTGAAATTACAGGAAAACGACTTGACAAAAAAGTTATATTAGGAAATATATATAGACCACCCGGGCGTAACAACGAATCATGTCATACATTTATTAATGAATTTATCCCTTTACTTGATCATCTTCAACAATGTAAAAGTGAAGTCATAATTGCTGGTGATTACAATATTGATTTACTGCACATTAAAGAAAATGCAATATTTGGTGAATATTTTGATTCTATTGTTGCTCAAGATTTTTTCCCAAACATTACACTACCCACCAGGCTTTCGAGTAGAAACTGTACGCTTATAGATAATTTCCTATGTAAGCTATCACATGGCTTCTCACAGGCAACTGCTGGTGTATTAATAAACACGATATCAGATCAGCTACCATACTTCATATTTTTAGATTATCTTGAGCCAAAGCGTGTAAATGCCACCAAATCAATCAGAATCCAAACTTGGAATACAGCAGCGATAGATACATTTAAAACGGAAATAAATAATGCAGGTATTTGTTACATGCTAAACACAACTAACCTTGCCAATCCAACTGACAATCTCAACATTCTTAATGAAGTAATATCCAGGGCAAAAGATAAACATTTGCCAGTACGTATGATCAAATTCAATAAGCATAAACACAGCAAGTCTCAGTGGATCACAAATGGTATAATCCGGTCAATTGCTTATAAAGATAAAATATACATGAATCTAAAACAAACACCTGCAAATTCCGAGATTTATATCAATCGTAAAACTAACTTAGCCACTTACCAAAGAATTTAGAAAAAATTCATTCGTAATGCCAAAAAAATTATCAAAATCTTTTTGAAAAATGTAAGAATGACATTAAGCAAACATGGTGTACTATTAAAGAAGTTATTAATCGGACTTCGAAGAAATGGGAATTTCCTGATCATTTTTTAATTGACAATAAAGTTATAAGTGATACCAATGTCATTGCTAACAAATTTAATTGTTTTTTTTACAAATGTAGGACCTAAACTAGCAGCTGAGATAACTAATACAAACAACGCAAATTTCATGGATTACCTACATAATCCGATACTACATAATTTCGCATTCAAACCAATTTCTGATGAAACCATCACAAACATATTAGATAGCTTAAAACCGAAACCTAGTTGTGGCAATGATGGCATTTCCACTAAATGATTAAAAGTAATAAAACAAGACATTTGCAACCCCCTCACCATCATAATTAATCAGTCACTAGCAACTGGCATTTTTCCTGACCCCCTAACAATTGCAAAAGTAATACCATTTTATAAAAAATGCGACAGGACATCACTTGATAACTATCGTCCAATCTCCATATTACCATCAATCTCCAAAATCTTCCACTCAATTAGCTGCACTTGAACTCATTGACAGAATATCTCAGGAACTTGATCAAGGTATCACTCCAATCAAAGTGTACCTTGATTAGTCAAAAGCATTTGACACCCTTGACCATAATATTTTTTTATCTAAATTAAAATTTTATGGGTTTAGAAATTCAGCGTTAGAATTTGGCAAAAGCTACTTATCGAACAGGAAACAGTTTGTTCAGATTAATAACGCTAAATCGTCAGAAGCCGATATAACAATAGGTGTACCCCAAGGCTCAATATTGGGTCCTTTATTCTTCATAATATATATGAATGATATTATCCGCTCTAGTAATTCATTTAAGTTCATAATGTTTGCAGATGACACCACATTATTCACTACACTAAAATCAAATGGACACCATGATATTTACAACGAAAGACTAAACAGTGAATTAGAAAAAAATTGTATTTGGCTCAAAGTGAATAAACTTTCACTAAATGTTAAGAAAACAAAAGCCATGGTATTTCATATGCCACACAAAAAGGTTCAGCTTCCTCTCCTTCGAATAGCTGAATCAAATATTGAATATGTAGATAATTTTAATTTTCTCGGTATCACTATTAACAAACACTTAAATTGGGCTAATCATATTGATGCACTGACTTCAAAAATATCCAAAATAATTGGAGTATTAAATAGTCTCAAACATATCCTATCAATCAATATCCTGAGAATTATCTATAACTCCCTAATCGTATGCCACATCAATTATGGAGTGTTGGTATGGGGGTCACAGAGTAACCTATACAAAAATTCAAACACAGAAAAGAGCAGTTAGAATTATAACTGCTAGTGATTACCTGGCTCATAGTGATCCAATGTGTAAGAGACTTTAACTCTTAAAGCTTGATGACATATATAAAATTCAACTACTCAAATTTATTTACAAATTGATCAACAAGCAGCTGCCTGATTATTTCAATCAAAACCTACTCTTATTCAATACCCAGCGCCATCAGCATGCTACTAGGGCATACACAAATGTATTTATCCCTAGAGTAAATCACGATTTCGCCTAAAGAAACATCAGATTCAGCATAACAAAGCTATTCAATAATTCTCCTGATAGCATTGTTAATAAAATATTCACACACAGTATCCATGGATTCTCCACCTATATCAAAAGATACATTATTGAAAGATATCCGAATGTTTGTACTATTATTAACTGTTATATATGTGGAAGATAATTAACTAAAATTTATTGTAATGTATGTTGATGCATTTTGTGATTTGTATAATGTCTCATTATATGCGTATATGTACACACACACACACACACACACACACACACACACACACACACACACACACATATATATATATATATGACAGCTACTGGACGTATTTTGATTATTTTTTTTTTCGATGACATGTTCATGTATTACCAGTTAAATTACTTACTAAACATACAATTATTATACTATAATTATTATTTAAGGTGGCTATCATGGCAGCGGCATTTAAATGCCTTAACGGGAGTCTCCTGACTGAATGTATATACTCTATTATAATATGTATTTGTAATTATTGGTCTAATAAATTTCATTTCATTCATTCATTCATTCAAGTCTGGGTTCTCCTCAGTTACAACATACTGCATCTCATCTAGCTTGTTTAAGAGGCTTCTGGCATAACACGCAAGCCTATGTATTTGCAAACTAACTATGTGTGCACTAAGATACATGTCAGTGTTTCTATTTAATCAAAGCCAGACTTTAACTTCCACATACCTCATTTGTTTAGCCTGTCTGCGTGTTTACTGTTTGCAACATGTGCGAGACATCGTTTATAATCTCGTCGGCAGGAGAGTTCGATCGGAAGGCAAAAGTAGATCAACATCTTGGGAAACGCCATCTTCATTATTCGTTAGCAAATGCATCATTAATAAAAACTTACATATCAAATCACACAAATTGATACACATGATAGTAAGTGTACTAATAAGCAAATATTGATCATGGTATACATTAACTTTCCTAAAATGCGTTAAAATGGTAATTAACTCAGAATGCAACTTTACGACGTTATTTACCTTGTGCTGAAATGGTAATCTCAGCAGCACATTTCATATATCAGATTTGACAGTAGTCAATAAAATGTAATCCATCCATAATTAATTAATATTATTGTAAATGCATGTGTGTCAATGTTAAATCTAAATTTTAATTATTTTGTTTAGTATTGACATAACAAGTATCCACAGTTAGATTATAATATCGTCTAAGGACAATGTTTCTCAACAAGTAGATTTTAACCTCGTCTAAGGACAATGTTTCTCCATAAGTAGATTATAACCTCGTCTAAGGACAATGTTTCTCCATAAGTAGATTATAATCTCGTCTAAGGATAATGTTTCTCCACAAGTAGATTATAATCTCGCCCAAGAAAAATGTTTTTCCACAAGTAGATTATAATCTCGTCTAAGTATAATGTTTCTCCACACGTAGATTATAATATCGTCCAAGAACAATGTTTCTCCACAAGTAGATCACAATCTCGTCTAAGGACATTGTTTCTCCACAAGTAGATCACAATTTCTTCTATTTCGTCTAACAACAATGTTTCTACACAAGTAGATTATAATCTCGTCTAAGGATAACGTTTCTCAAGTACACCCATTATTATAGTCCTATTTATATTTAGTGTCATTTAATGAGAAGTGAAATAAAATATTAGACGTTTGTGCAGTGGCCTTTTTCGCAAAAACGACGTCCTTACGTCGTTCTTATTTCACCCACAACTAAGTAACCATTATATTGCATTCACTTGATTAACGTAATTATCGGTGAAATAAATATATTGTACAGTTTCTTAAAATTGTTGTGAGAATGGCAAAATATGTTATAAAACGTTTAGTCAAATAAAACATACCGACCACGACGTAATGGTAATAATACTTCTTTTGGTATTATCACAATACAGTCAATACGAACGAGCGTCCACGCGAGGATGTGAACGAGGCATAACTGATATTTAGTCAACCATCATACACAGAACGTTGCGGCGCCAAGCTGTACCCAGGAGTCTCGGAAGTACCCATCACAACCTTTCACTCCGCGGTATAACCACTCCGCGGTATAAACTTCCAATGTTATATAGTCCATAACATGACGTCCTCCTTTCTCTAAATTATAGTCCGTTCGTAATACGTGACGATAATCAACGTTAGAATGGCAACACTGAATTATTAACTACGGAAGCACTAATAAACACTCGTAATGGCGTAGGTCTACTATGACCGCTATGCAACAAGTATCTTACAGTTTGAGTCGCAGTCTCTTACAGTTCAAGACGTAGTCTCCCACAGTTCAAGACGTGGTCTCTTAAAGGGCAAGACGCGGTCTCTTACAGTTCAAGAGGTGGGGGCGGTTTCTGTCCTCCCGACCTCGTTTTATAGCACAGGCCTGAGACAAATGTGACCCGTCTCGCCGGGTGCAAGGTCTGAGCTTCACAACCAGCTGCACGCCCTGCGACGGATTGCTCGGCTGGTCCGGGAGCTCGTTCTACATCATCATTGTTGTTACTCGTACAGCTGTGAATGTCGCCTGTAAGTACAGGCTTCATAGTGACAGGAGTCGAGTTAGTTCATGAGGCTTGTGCAGGCTCGAAGTTAGCGAACTTCTCCTGGGTCTTGTTGTTTGATTTGCGGCTGCAGACGATGCTTGAGACGCAGTCGGTGGTCACATTCGTGATTACTCTGAGCTGCTCCATGTTATCAAGTTTTGTCTTGACTTCATCCTTTAGATGTATGGGACATCGACGTGGTGCATGGATGACAGGAGGCGCTGCATGGCCCATAGTGGTGTTGAATTCGCCGTGAAATTTGCCAATTCCTTCAAATCGGTCAGGGTAAGAAGCCATTAAGTCACTCTTCGAAGCAACGCGTGCATCATAGTTTGGTCGACTCTTTGTCTGTTTACTTCACAGTTCATCTCTACTAGACGGAGTTCTCTACACGATGGTAGCCATATAATCGCAGATCCTGTGGAGTTGGACACATATACTTGTGTGTCCCACTTGCCGCGATAGCTGCCAAGGTTCATTGTGCCTTACTGTTGAATCTTTGAACCGTTGTATGTCTTCAGCACTGTGATGCTAGGTGCTAATCTTTCCCGAGCTGGGAACCCTTTCGCGTCTACCTTTGTTGGAAACATTCTTCTAAATATTCGAAGCGGTAGGATGTTCCCTTGTGCACCGGTGTCGACTTTCGCCGTTAGAATTGCAGGTACATGCGGTTTGTCTTCAATAATTATATCGAGTGTTGCGAAGATTTCGTCGCGAGTGTCCCTCCCATCTTTGTTAACGTTGTCAAATGAGAGGGTTTCAAATGACTCGTTCAGTGTCGGTGACCGTGTGACAGTATGGATGCGGTAATTATGCCGTGTTCGTGCTGGCGATCCTTGATGTCGCGATTGGGACCGCTGTCTTGAGCTTGTGCTTTGTTTTGTGCCTGGGCGATGCACATCTTTATGTCGTGGCCTCTCATAATTGCCGGTTTTCCTGAAGACGACTTCCCAATGATTTACTTTCCCGCACTTCCTGCAGGTGGACACATATATGCTGGGCACCTTTCTTTCCTTCCGTGCTGAGTGCCGTAGTATGGACAACTACTTTTATTCCCTGTTCTGATGGCATGTACATAATTCTGCATGCCTCTAAGTTGAGCCATGTGGTTAATTGGAGCTTCGTGCATTCTTCCGATGTTGAGGGCTTCGTCAAGTGTTAACTTCTCATATTTGGCTAACAGTTCCTTCTGTAGCTCGGACAGCTCTGGCTACAATTAGCTGCTCTATTAGTCGTTCATCTCATTCAACCTGGTTAAACTTGTACTTGAGCGCCTGTACTTTGCACCGTGTTAAAAAGTCGTCTATGGACTCGTCCTCGTTCTGGTTACATTTTGGCAGGTAGTATTGCTGTATATGAAAGTAAATTTTTTGCTCGATGTGTGCCTCGAACATTTCCCATAGCATCTTGGAATTTTCTTTGTCGGCGTCGGACAATGTCTAAGAGTTGAAGATTCTCAACCTTCGTCCCCAACATATAGGAGAATGTGGCTTGCCCTCCTCTCGGGTTTTATATCCTTGAGAGTGAAATAAATATCGCATTTTTGCTTGAATATTTTGAATGTTCCGGCCAGGTCTGTGCTGGCCCAGTTCATATGCGGCGTGTTGTCAACAAAGCGGTGTCAACTGTCCCAAAATACTACGTGTAGATGGACGCGTGAGATTGTTTACCGCGTTAACGAAACTTATTTCGGCTAGTTCACCAGTTTTGTTGATGTCTCATTTTCTCCTCTTAACGCAGTTCGCATCCGCGGTGCCACCACGTAATAATACTTCCTTTGGTGTTATCATAATACAGTCAATACGAACGAGGCACAACTGATACCATCATAAACAGCACGGTGCGGCGCTACGCCCGTACCCAGGAGTCCCGGATGTACCCATCACAACCTTTCACTCCGCTGTATAAACTTCCAATGTTATATAGTCCATAACATGACAGTAATGTCAACTCAGGTAAGTGGTGAAAATAACACGCAAATATGTATGTGCTCATTCGATTCGATTTTGAAGGTGTTCGCGTCATTGAATGTTAATCTTAGTAACATTATAATAGGTTGTGACATGAAACTAGTGACCAACCCTGAACAAATGCCCCGTATTATAAGGACTTACTGACTCTAAGCGTCAACGTCATCACCACATCTGTCCGTTACATCAACATTAATGGTGTCCTCTAAGATTGTGTTTGGAATCTTACAGCCACGCATACTGTACGCGCGATCAGTTCAAAGTTGCGATGACGTATATCGGGGTGTATGTGTTTTTATTTGAAATAATTATTGTGTTTTGCAATACTGTTCTTAGTAGCGTGCGTGTGATGACAATGATGACGAAATATTCGACAGAATTGCATTAGTTAGTAGTTATCTAAATAGAACACTGCAATTTACAACATACCGCGTGCAGATTGGGAACCATTGTCTCCGCTGCCTTGTAGGAGTAGAGTGTGGCAAATCCCTCGTGCAACCACAACTCATTCCACCGTTTGTTCGTGATCACGTTGCCAAAATACTGACGAAAGCAAACTAGTAATGTAATATTCATATATTACATTGTGTACATATCTACCGTGGTGTTTTTATTAAACGATGTCACTTTCTTTCAAACTTTGCACATTCAACAAACTATGTGTCTTCCAAACATCGTTGCAAACAAGGCGGTGACAACCAGTACGAAAAAATTATAGCCAACAGTTTCCTTACGTTGTGTGCTAACTCGTGACCTATGAGGATGGCCCCTGACAAAGAGCCATCGAGCCTCGTGTGACGTTGTAGCAACAGAGTTTCTTGGTAGATGATAATTCCCCAGTTTTCCATACCGCTGACCAGGTAACGCGGACTTGCGAAGTGATCTATGTACAAAAATGCAAGAACTATTCTAGTACGACTTGCTACGTAACTCATGTGATGCAGTTGCTTAACGTTTAAAACGTGGACTATGCATTGCTTAGTTTCACGGTAAGCATATTGTGAGAAGACGAAAAGAGACAGATAAGTTTTAGAGGAACGTCATAATTGTTCAATATGTTGTCTCGGTTGTTGCCACAATTGTGGGTTCATTGGCGGATTACTATTTCTACATCAAAAACGGGAAACGTAAAACGGTCTGACCCGACAGGGAACCCAATCATAATGTGTCTGATTAAATCTTCAATAGCTGATGAAAAGCCCTCAAGTAAGGTAATTTTGCACATTAAGGTAATTCTATTACGTTATATTCTCCCGTAAGTACATATCATGTCACTTATTATTTGCATTTTATGTATAATTGCGGTTTTATATGCGCAAAATAGCCGATACATAATTGTGTTTACACGAATCTTTCCCACGTGTGTAATTAATTATGCAGCCCGAGTATAAGTCCGTACGCATGCTCAGTGACGCACGCTTTTAAATCAATCTATCTGACAAGTGCTGCCGCCACTCTCTGATTATTCCATAAATTTCCCTTTTCCGCTTTCCTTCTTTTTGTTGTTGAATCCGTGACAAGAACAGCAGCTGGATGTTTTTCTTGCCCCGTCAAACTCGGCAGAAGTAACTGAAGTCTGATGGACTGTACCGAATTAAAAAAAATAGAGGTATCTGTCGAGGGCGGGTTATACATAGGTGGAAAATTATTGCACTGTCAATAAACCAGAAGGCTTCGTTGCACTCTCTATAAACCAAAACCTTCCCTGCACTCACAAAAATGCAAAGGCTTCTTGCACTCTCGATAAACCAAATACTTCCTTGCACTCTCGATAAACCAAAGGCTTCCTTGCACTCTCGATAAACCAAAGGCGTCGTTGCACTCTCGGTAAACCAAAGGCGTCGTTGCACTCTCAAAAATCGAAAGGCTTTCTTGCACTCGATAAACCAAAAGGCTTCTTTGCACTCTCGATAAACCAAAGGCTTCTTTGCCCGCATGCAGTCTGGAGTTTGTAGCTCTGTGCGGCAATGTCATTTTTTTATTTGTGATTAATAAAACATAATTCTAATAAAATAAATGCAGAGAATTTCATGAATTGGTCACATTAGCAGTATTAATTAATCATTGTGTACATAATTAAGAGATTAACTCAAAGAATTGTTTTATTCTTGTTCTTAACGTGTTCACCACAAGTCGCTATATATCGACTCGAGATGGTTCACAGGTTAGCGTGTCGTCCCCTGCTTACTTCAAAGTGACGAACATTCCACGATGACGGCACTACGAGAGTTGCATTTACTACCTGTGGCGCGGCGGATTCAGTTTAAACTGTTGACTTTGATGTACGGTGCGGTGCATACTAACACTCCCTGCTACCTTGCCTGCCTATCTTTCCTGTCGCATTCTTCTTTCCGCCGACCAGTATCAAATTGCGGTTCCCAGAGTAAACCTGGAACGGTTTGGGTAGCAAGCATTCTCACGAGCAGGTCCTTCCCCATGGAACGCTCTTCAACTATAGGGGTACGAACGCAACAAGATTCTAAACATTTTAGAGGAGACTTCTTTTTTCTCGTCAGACGTTTTGCGTAATGCTTATTTACATATAATCCCAATGTTTGTAATTATGTTAACGTATTTAATACTTATATTTTATATATCTAGAGTGTTATTATTCACTGATTTATTGTATTTATATTGTATTATCTATATGTAAACACCGCTGATCATATTATTTATAGATGTGCGGCGTGTGTTTATAAATAAACTCAGCTTGAATCCACTGTTTTAAACAATGTTTTTCATTCATAGCATCGGCGTCAGAACAGTAAGGTCTTGGGTAGGTAAAGCCCCCTATTTTTTGTCGCGGCTAGAGATAAGTTTAGCCCCCCCCCCCCGATATTTCAGTGGAGGTGCAGTTGGAAGGTTTTGGTGAGCTTCAAGGTCGATGCATTTAAAAAGGGTATTGGTGAGCTTCAGTATCCCACCTCCCACCCCCCATACACACACAATCAAATTCAAATTACAACTTTGCTCCATATAAAGCGCACGGGCGAACACACACACACACACACACGCGCGCGCATTTCACTTTCTAAATTTGATATAAATCAACATCGTGGAAGAGAGCAAAAATTTATCTTTTCGTTCCAAACCTATCATAAATAGATACGTACAGATTATCCGTACAAATAAACTTGGTCAAATGGTGTTATTATTGAAATAGCCTCACAATTGTTGAAACTCAGCATGATCATAAAACGATTACTTTTGAATGTTGACACCGACTGTTTCAAACATAATTAGAAAATGCTATGTGAGTGTTTTGGACCTAGGTTTAAAAACACTGCCGTAGTGTTACTGAGAGTAAGTGTTTTTAACTTAGGACACCGGCTTTACTGATAAAGTCGCTGCCATCCTAATCAACTCACCTTGCTTCGGCAAGTGATACTCCATATCAAGCTCATTCTCAAGGAATTCAACGCCTATTTGTGCGTAATCCAACACATAATTTAGCGACTGGATTGCACGCGGGCGAGCCCAGACGGAGTGCTACGGACAGAATATATATATATATATATATATATAATTTTATAAAACGAATTAGTACTACTAATAATAATCGTAATAATTGGTGAATGATTATTAATGATAATTATTAATGATAATTATGAATTAAATGTATATATATATATGCATATATTAAATATAAATTATAATTCCACATAATAACAGTAATAATGTATTGTTTATTATCATTATTGTGTTTTTTATTTGTTAGTTTCATCATCGTTATGCTTTTGTTATCGTTTTGGCAGAATGGTTATAATGATGATAAAGCGCTGGAAAATGTATTTAACTTAATCTACTACGTCACCATTCCTGCTAACGTATTGTATTCCTTTTTTGGACGTAGGTAGATCTGTTTTGTAAAAAAATATAGCACTGGTGTTAGTACGGCCACATATGTAGTGGTGTCTTTGGCAATGGTATTTTAAGGCATCAGAAAGTGTACAGCTCAAACACGTGTCTGTCATACTTATAGCGTATAGCCTCGATGGTAACCTGTTCAAACCTCCAATAGGCTGTAATTGAAATGTCGTTACTATAGTTGACTTCATTGGTTGTGATGTGGTATTTGAAAGAAAGAAAGAGAGAGGGGGGGGGAGAGGGAGACGGAGGGAGAGCGATATGGTAACCACTGCTATGTGTTCGGCTTACCGGTTTACCGTTCGTCATTTTACTGCTGATATTCTTAAAATCGCAGACGATGAAACACAGGAGATATGTGCTCATTGGGACTGTGGGCTCGAAACTCGTCTCGCTGAAGATTTCATCAACCTTAACGGCCTTCTACCCACAAAACAACAGCATTGATATGAAAGAACTCGGTGGAAATATCCAATATACAGCCTGTATACCTTCAACCATTTGCTACCGGTTTCAGCCATTATTGTAAATTTACTTGGTGGGTAATTTAGAGCGGGAGCCCAGCACTTTTATTTATATAAAAAGGGCCAAAGTGTTTGAACCCATCTGTTGGAGGAACCATCTCCCGACATCACAAAAATAAGTTGCTGCCGGTTCTTGGGTGGTGGAATACCCTCTAAATCACCCCCTTAAGTGTGCAAAAAAGTACCTTTATTTATGTGAACGGCGCCAAGGCTAAAAACAGTTTCAAAAGTGTCCCTGGTGTTCCCCGAGTACGGAATGACCAATTACACCAACATATGGGGTGGAACCCCCGTGACAGCAGCCCCCGAAGTGTGCCAAAAAGTACCTTTATGTAGGCGAACGGTGCTAAAGGTAAAAACAGTTTCAAAAGTTTCCCTGGTGTTAGCCGAGTACGGAATGACCAATGCCAGTAACTTTAAATGGTGGAATACCCCTGACAGCAACCCCCAAAGACTGACGAAACTATATTTATTCGCACAAACACCTAGCGGATTTCATAGTCCGGTAGATGGCGTCGTTGTAGAACAGCTGTGTTAACAATACAACTACAACATAACAAATTAACTTAGTTATGCATAGGACTATGCGACATGTTTAACTGTTCATAAGTATATCTTCAGCACGTTCATCATTAATAAAGACGCAACAGGACAACTGTTTACATATCTTCAGTACGTTCAACCGACGCAACAGGATAACTGTTTACTCTGCTTATCAGTATACATACAAACGCGACAGGATAACTGTTAACATTATATCTTTATCACACACATCATCAGTACAGATGTGACAGGGGAACTGTTCATATATCGTCAGCACACTATCGTCAGTACAGACGCGACAGGACACTGTTTTATATCTTCTTGCAGTAGGAGAGGGGGGGCTGTTCCCTCTGGTGGGAGAGTTACCTGCGGTGGGACTGGGGACAATTACCTGTAGTGTGCAAAAATATTACATCTTTGTCAGATTTTTACATTGATGGACCTGTTGGGGCAATGGTGGAAGCATACGACACTGGATTACGTGGGATTATCGACCACCACGCTCACTTGCTCGAGAAAACCGTAACCTTGCGACCTAACTCGCCGTGGTACACCGACGAACTGCGGCGAGCGAAGCGGACTTGGCTACGTACCGGCCTCGAGGTCCACCGCCAAGCATATCGGAGACATTGTGTGGCCGTAAACCATATGTTACTCACCACGAGGCGTAGTTACTACTCCGACAAGATTGCAAGTTGTGGGTGTGAGCAAACGCAGCTCTTCAATATCACGAATAACCTTATGGGATACACTGGCTTTGCGAAACTGCCGTTGTATGTGTCTTCGAGTGATTTGGTCCAACATTTCAGCAACCACGTAGTGAAAAAAAGTGAATGGCATCCGGCAAAGCATAGTCCACAGTGGAGGTGATCGTTCATATGTTATGGCGGCTGCATTCGGTGACGACACTGCTTTTCGTGGTGCCCTGTTGACACGCTTCACAGAAGTCACTTAATCAGACGTCACAAGATTGGTCGCAGTCGCTCCGTGTAAGTCGTGCGGGCTAGACCCACTACCTACCTGGCTCCTTAAACTATGTTCGTCAGAACTGGTACCCATGATCACTTTGATAATAAACACTTCCCTCGAAAGTTCAATGGTACCTGATGTGTTCAAACATGCGGTCGTTAGACCAGTCCTAAAAAAGTGACGCTCGATGAAGATGCTTTGTGCAATTACCGCCCGGTATCGAACTTGCCGTTTGTACCAAAACTTTTTGAAAAAGTAATTGCAAGACAACTCAACAGTCACCTTGATATGAACACTTTGCGTGATCCTTTTCAATCAGCATATACCGCCATGGCCACTCGACGGAGACAGCGCTCCTGCGAGTCGAGAATGACATCGCCGTGGCGCTGGATAGAAAGTACAAGACTGTTCTCGTGATGTTAGATTTGTCCAGCGCATTCGACACAATTAATCACTATTTCTTAATGACTCGACTGGAACACTCGTTCGGCATCACAGACTGAGAACTTGCATGGCTGTAGTCGTACATCACTGAATGTTATCAGAGAGTCGCCATGGACAGCGCAACGTCAACTCATTGTGTTTTGAAATGTGGCGTCCCACAAGGGTCTGTGCTTGCGCCAATATTATACTGTATATACACAAGACGTATCGGCGACATCGTTGCACGACGCGGCATGCAATACCATTGTTATGCGGATGACACGCAAATCTACATGACAGTGGAGCACGATCTACCCATCACTGCAGCAATAACGAAGATTGAACAATGTGTAGCGGAGGTGTCCGACTGGTTTCAACGAAACCAACTTAAGTCCGAGAAGTCAGAGGCAGTCATCTTCCTCACCTCAAAACAACGAAACGACGTGCCCTCCGATATTTCCGTGACAATTGGCGGACATCGGGTTTTGCCGAAATCATCCGTACGCAACCTAGGAGTCATACTTGACAGCGGTCTAACTATGGAATCACAGGTTGCACAGATAGCAAAGTCGTGCTACCACCAGATTCGCAACATAGGACAAATTCGGCTAAGCATCACTGATGCTGCGTGCAAAACCCTGCTGCACGCGTTCGTGATTTCACGCCTCGATTATGCAAATTCATTACCCTACGGCCTTCCGCAGACGACGCTGCAAAACTGCACAGCCCGCCTCGTCTGCCGTACGAGGAAGTACGACCACGTCACTCCAGTGCTGCAGCGTCCAATATCTGTGTGCGTCCGATATATAAAGTGCTTGTGTTTGTGTACTCTGTGATACATGATCTGGCACCGAGTTATCTCGCGTAGTTACTGAACCGATGTCAACCGAATCGGCAACTGAGATCTGCGTCTTTGCCGCTACCGACACTTCCGGCTTCGCAGACGGTCACTCACGGTGATCGCCATTTTGCTGCAGCTGCAGCCAGTGTATGAACAGACTGCCAGACTGTGTTAGGATGGCAAAGACACAGCTACAGTTCAAAACATTTCTTAAAACACCCCTTTTTAGAAAATCGTTTCTGTAATATGATCACGTGGATTTTATAAAATGCACTTTCCCATATTTTATGTAATTATTATTATTATTTTAAAATTATTTATTACATTTTAATTCACTTATTTATGTTATATTGTTTAATACTTATATAATTTTAAATGTTTGTACATGGAGGACTAATAGTTATGTAATTAATGTTTGAATTATTATTTTATGGTATACATTTTAGAATTAGTTTTTTTCTATTTGTAATACAATTCAAAATAGTTACGTGTACTTGCATGCAAAGCGCTTGAGAGTAATCTGGTTGATTAGGACGCTATACAAATAAATTGTATTATTATTATTGGGAGGTGGGTCAGTTACTTGTGGTGCACAGTGAGAGCTACACGTGGTGGTACAGAGGTGAGTTATCTGTTGTGGGACAGTTACCTTTAGTAGGACAGTTTCCTGTGGTGATACAGGGGACAGTTACATGTGGTGAGTTATTTACCTTCGTTGGGACAGTTGTTGGTGCCTACGGCCCGCTGCAATTCTCGATATACCCGGATGATGAGGTATACGTAAATAGCCCAGAATGATGCCGTGCTTCCGTACTGTCCTTCGATTACATAATGGAAGAAGCTCTCATATCCCCTCATGAGATTATTGAACAATGCAAACTCTGATTGAGTGTTCGAGAGTGTTGTCACAGTCTAACATCGTTGTCACCATCTCCTTGTACTTGGCGAACAGTGCTCGTTCCATAACAGCAGCCTGGTACACCGGTTGTAGAATTTCCCTTTTATGAAACCAGCAAGCGATCCCTCAGCCAATACACCAATTTCTGTAATGAGGTATTCAACCCCCGAATCAGACAAGAAGGTTCCCAGGGCTCCGGAGTAGGCCAGTTCAAGGTGGAAATTTCCGACGACTGGTTTCCTGCAGTCTGGTTCATGTTGCA
This sequence comes from Escarpia spicata, assembly GCA_963995525.1. Classification (NCBI taxonomy): domain Eukaryota; kingdom Metazoa; phylum Annelida; class Polychaeta; order Sabellida; family Siboglinidae; genus Escarpia; species Escarpia spicata. The sequence goes on from OZ023210.1 coordinate 19,539,781, forward strand.
AGCAAGCTCCGATGAGCGTGTGGACAAACAGGAACACCAGTTGGGGAATGTGGGGACGGAAGTGTGAACTGATGAGGGTGACTGGATTTGTGATGGGGACATTGCAAGAATTTCTGTGCGCAAAGCCATGGCTGCACACCTGATTGCTTCAATCTTGATATCAGAATCGTTTAACATAGCAATCGCCTCGTTGTTGGTAAGTAACGAATGGTAAACGAATGTTCCCGATTTGCTCGCTTGTTTGTCGACGAGGATATCTTCAAAACGTTCATTCACTTTCAACATGAGGCTTTGCACAGATTGCTTATTGATATCATTCTACTTTGATATGTAGGAACTACAGTGATCAGTGCATCCGTGGCGGTCGCCTCTCTGCTGGTGGGTATGTTTTTGTTTCCTACAATAAATATTTGATGAGTTGTGGTCCTATATGTACGTTTTTCATATGAAATGGTGTAATAGAATAAGGTTAATATGGTAAATTAATAAAGGCAACACCACTTATAGCGTTAGTATACTTAACAGTTGTGTTCTAACAAACCAATGAACGATAATTTGATACGTTGATCTGCGGGAAAGTTAATATATGACAATCCTATTGCCTAAGCAACTTGATGACGCTGGACACGCAAATTTAACCAAATGTATATTTACCGGCTGTAGTTGACACTGACAACCTAACTTTTAGTGTAGATGTGTCAAGTACATGTTGCTCTTCATATAAAAGAAAACATTTCACATACAATTTAGAAGAACACTTTATTACAAACAAACCATACTGACGCTGGACACTTGCTGATTAATGATAAAAATCAACATATCTAAGAATAATTTCCGTTTAAATAATAGCTATTAATATACGTTTGAAGAACAAGACAGGTAGCAAAACAATACAATGCATTTGGGTGATATTAAAAGGTAATTTGAAGAATTATGGCCGATGGTCTTACTCACTCGCGGCAGTAAGGCTGGGCATGCAGCTATGGGTATGATCCTGCAACGCATATCGCTTACATACTACTGTATCCGTTATCTCACGTGATCTGCTCATCTCATTGAATTATTTTCAAAAGCATTTAAACGTTTCCAAAAAATCAAAATACAGAATAATTAATATTGCGTTCTACATTTTTAGAATACCCTGTCAACCAAAGAGGCACTATCATGGCAAGCAACGACACGCAAATGTATTGTGCTCATATCTCGCTCCGATACCGAGATAGAAATATAGCACAAGACCCCCACTTCTTGGCCCATCGTTCCGCTCAGAACCGTGCATATCATGTCTGCGCAAGATACCTCCCAGACCATATGCTGAGAGCACAGCGAGCTCGCAAAGCTATAAATGTAAGTAGCGTACGATAACATATTTGTCTTGAGTTTGACTTTTCTTCAAGTAATTGTCTATATTTATTTTAATATTACATGTAAACTTTCTGTTACATATCAATATTTAATGTAGAAGTGATTTATTATTAATGTGTAAAATGTAAATGTTTGCATATAGAGCAAGACATCTGCAGCGGCAACTCCTACAGTGGAAGTTAGGAAGTCGAAGAGACTCGACCCATCCCTTCCACCTACTACAAGTGAGATGCCTACGTCTTCGCAGAGTTTGGCTGACTCAGAATACGTACCATTATCAGGCATTGTGTGTTGTGTTACAAAATTGTAAATCACTACACCATACGATTTATGATACTAACTCTGCAACTTTTTCAGAAATATGTAACAAGATAATGTGCAACTAAGCCAATATTCGCATAAGAGCATAATTTATATTTGGCTGCATGTGTTGCTTTATGTTGTGCATGCTAAATAAGGCAGGTTTCTTCCGTGTAATATATAGGTCACAGTGGAGGATTGCTATCGTTTACAAACATAGTGCATGGGCTATGATTATGACAACCGATGTTCTTGTTATGAACGCAACTTTTCAGTGGTCTCACAGACTACCGCCCGCATGGTGATAGATACTTATTTCTGTTACATTATGACACTAACACATATTTGTAAACCGTAATTTCAAAAACATATAATTCCCGGTTTAATATTCATAGTTTATGTTATAAGAACATTGGAATTTGCTGTCTTCTTAACTTAAGTACAACGTGTGTCCTTGTTTGTTTCCTTCAGAGAAACCTTGGTCGTGAAGATGAATTTTCCCTAAATACATTCATAAGTAGCACAAGAATTAAGAGCTGACGTGACAGCTGAAATACCGACTGCTGGAAACCTACCCAGGAAAAGGAGGTCATCTGTCCAAAAGAAGCTAAACGCCTTGAAGGTGAAGACGAAGAGGCTGCAAAGACGTGTATGGGTTTTGGAGAATCATTTAAAGCGCTCTACTCGTAATCAGAAAGAAGGATCAGGCCAAACAAGAACTGATACGACTCCCATAAACACCGTTTTTGATAACGCTGATACGCCGTGCTGACATAATAATGAGGAAGGACGGATTGAACCCTTCGCGAAACAAAGAAGTGAGAAAGGTTCTCGCTGTTCATGAATCACTTGTGATCGAAATGCAAGATATTCCAGTCAAGAAAAGGCAGTCACTCTTCACAGGACGTCACCTGAAGAGACGTCGGGCAGGAAGCATGGTCGCGAAGAAGTTGCACCTAGACCGACGATACGTTCTCCGCAAGAATGGCTTCGCAGGACAAAATACAGCACAACACTTGAAGGCCAGACGTATGCGGTTACACGGGAAGGAGTTCATGAAGAGACCGGATAAATTTATACTTCTGCCAGGCAAGAAGGATGCCGTGAAAGATGGTATGAAGAAGGTGCAGAAATATACTTTGACTGACTATAAGGAACAATAAGAATTCAATGTAGACATTATTGTCCATGCCGCTGCATGTTAAAATGGTGTTCGTAGTTGTTTTGTAATTTGTGACAAAGGATAATGATTGTCTTCAATTAAAGCTACATTTCGTGTCCAGCGTCATCAGTATATACCCATTTCTTAGCTCACAGTTTGCCTAGTCTCGATACCCATAGAGCTGCACTAATTGAAAATAGGCCATTCCAAGAAACAACAGAGTACAAAAAACTATCACCAAAGTAACAACGAAGAAAAAGAATGTTTCCAAGTCAAATTTAATCGTCTACCTCTTGATTCTCATTAAATGGTTTGTATACTAGATGATCCAAAAACATTTTCCCCTTTACATGTAATTTAAAATGCTCTAATTATAGCCAATATTGCAATTTTTCGTCGATGACGCTGGACACGCGATGAAAATCATGTTTCACTTCAAGTGACTGTCATAACAAAAGTAACCCATATTACATTGAACCATTTATGAGAAATATGCCTCAATATATGTACAATGAGAAAATATAACTTAATTGTTCAGAATTAAACATTTATTTTTAGACCTGTTAAAACCTAATTGTACACTTTTTGGGACATTGGCCCATAATAAAACTGTTACCATTACTGCCGAGCGCTGTAGTACAGTAAACTAATTCGTTCATTATTAAAAACAGAACAGATACAAGTAAATCTAAGACAAAGTTTGCATACAATAAACTATAAAATAAAAATACATTTTGGCGGTCAATACCTTTACGCACTAGTGCCTACAATTTATGAAGTTAAATGGATTTGCAGAACCTCTTAACGAGTGGAAACATTCATGTGACGCTCGGGCAATTACCAGTACATGTACCTTGTACACATTTTGAATGCTGAACTACTCCAATCAATCAATAATGGCGGTGCATCAATGTATCGAATAATTAAATATTTTAAAATAACACAAGATCTGCATGTGTGTGTGTGTGTGTGTGCGTGCGTGAGTGCGTGCATGTGTACGTGTGTGTGTGTGTGTGTGCGTGCGTGCTTGTGTGCGTGTGCGTGTGTGTGTGCGTGTGTGTGTGTATTGCCTTGTACATTTTTCCTATATAACCTGGTGCGGCACTACATAGATGCATGGAAAACTAACTCAGTAGCGGGATACTAAGTTTGCCCCCGAGCCAATTACCCAATATCTTTGTGCAGTCTCTAGATACGCTGCAGGGATATTGTTGCGTATACTTTTAAGAGTTAACGCATTCTACCACCAGCTTGCACCTGCGTGAAGTGGATACTATGGAGACTGACCAGAGGGTTAAGCCTAAACACAACAAGGCGATATTACATCACCCTAACAAATTATTTTAAAAAATCAGAATGGTATGTAGTCATCTATCATAATCAGCTTTCAAAATACGTTCACCTACAAACAAACGATATTTGCGTAGCGACTCGATATACATTTTGCCACATATCGATTGGCGCCATCTACCGGACTACGAAATCCGTTAGGCGTTTGCGCGAATAAATACAATTACGACAATCTTTGGGGGGTTGCTGTCAGGGAGATTCCACCACTTAAAGTTGCTGGCATTGGACATACCGTACTCGGGTAACACAAGGGAAAGTGTTTTAACTGTTTTTAGCCTTGGCGCTGTTCACATAAATAAAGGTACTTTTTGGGGAGCATTCCACCACCCAAGACCAGGCAGCAACTCAATTATATGATGTCGGGGGATGGTTCCTCCATCACATGGGGTCAAACACTTTGGCCCTTTTTACATAAATAAAACTGATGGGCTCCCGGTCTAATTGCGACTGAGACGACCGTGGAAGATCATGTAACTAACGGCGGTAACACAGGTACCTACTACAGTAGTATCATTGACACGATAACATACGTGTGTTTACGACATTACAGGAAGCAACTGCCAGACTTTATAAAATGTGTGTGTTCATGTGTGCGTGTGTGTGTGTGTGTGTGTGTGTGTGTGTGTGTGTGCGCGCGCGCGTGGGTGTGTGAGTGCGTGCGTGCGTGCGTGTGTTTGTGTGTGTATGTGTGTGCGTGCGCGCGTGCGTGCGTGTGTGATACCTTCGCTGGCATGTTAGAATGCGCCGTGAAGTTGGTCCAGTGTTTCAGCGTCACGCTAAAATTCGCCTTGTATTGTGGTTCGTCGAAGCATGGAAACGCACGCCGAGCTTCCGAAAATTGGAATAATGTTAAGGAGAGCCAGCTAAAAAATAGTACAGACTCTGCGGTCACTGCTGCAGCTTATCCTACCGGCCGCAGCAATAGTGTACACGCGTAGACCCTATATACATACCATTTGGTAGGTTTCGTGTGAAAAATCTTGTTATGGTGTGTCTGTGCTGTGTGAATTGTCCCCATGTGCCCCGCAAACTGTTCTCTATTTGTGTAAACAAACAGCTTTCAGTGTAGGTTCAAAACAGACGGCAATCAGCGAAAGTTATAAACTTTATAAAATACGTAAGCTTAACATAAAAATAAGTTACCTATATAAAGAAAATGTAAAAAGAATTATAATAAATAATCAAATAAATATATTTATATAACTAGATATATAATAGATATGTGTAGACTACACTTAAAGTAAGAATCGAAATGTGTACATTACGTGTGACTAGGTGTTAATCATGACATGGAACTGATGTTATGAGAGATTTGTCCAAATTCGAAATGTACCCCTTCCAACAGGTACTAATGAATCATCATGTTATAAAATCACAAACATATTTACCTAAGAACAAATTGCGTAAGAACAAATTATACATTACCTTGTCTCATTCAGCACATTGACATACGTGCTTTTGAAAAGCCCGCTTCTACCAGCCAGCGATCCTGCGAACTCTAAATGCAGAATCACCGTCGAGTCTTTTGGAATTGTGTCTTTTGTTTGTACCACCAAGTAGTGGTTTTTAGGAAACAGAAAATATGTGTTGACCTGTAATGGTATTCCAGTGGACATCCTCACTAGGACTTTCGTGATTTCCATATCTTTGCAGTGGACAAGGAGTTCGTTTGTGTCTTGCAGAACAATGACGGTTATGTTTTCACGTCCGGTGAATGTGTTGCCGTATTGGTAGATATTCGGGAATAACCACATATCGTAGACGACCGGCTTAGCATAGGAAGGAAGGATCGGATCGTGCCACGATTCGTTGACCATCATTGTCGTTGCCGTCGCCATCGTTGTCGTTGTCATCGTCATCGTCGTCGTTGTCGTCGATGCCGTTGTCGTTGTCGTCGACCATTTCGATGAATTCGTCAGTAAACCGACAATGATCCCGAGTATTACGGCGAAGACACAGAAACTGACCGCGGCAATGATGACTTGTGCTTTCCTGCTGGATGACGTGGCCGGTTCCTTTTCTTCATCGTTCACATAAGCGTCGTTCATGTCCGATGGATGAGCTTGTTCACATGGCTGTTCTCCTAGCCCTGGATCGACCTGTTTGGACGGAGGATCAACGTCATTGACGTTGTTTTCTTCAACGTCTTCGTGTTGTATTGACGTTGTTTCAATATCGACGATGTTGTCGTCGACTTCCATCTCGTGGATGCTAGGTGCGGACATTGCCTTTACCAGATAGGCGACGTCAAATTCGGTCCGGCGAAAATGTGAAGCAGATCGTACATTGACGTCCGACTTACGTTAACATACATATGTCCGCACCCATGTTCTCGGCCAAGCCGTGTAGTCCGACTGAACCGCTACATCGCAGTCGACTTTGGCGCGACCACACACGGGATAGCAGTGTACCGCGTAGCGACAACGTCCAAGTTACGTAATGCACGAGACCCTTGTATTATTACGTCACTTCCAGCGACGTATTTCCCGTGCAAAGCATTTTCGGCTTGATGATAGGCCCAAACTGTTTTTATTGAATATGAATATGTTATTTTAATAAGCGAACATGGGACGTTACGCAAACACGTGACGCTAAGTAATTGCGTAACTTTAAGAACGTTTCATGAAACCGGCCCCTGGATCATTTCTGTGAACACCATTTTGACTTGCAGTCTTTGTGCAAGCTGCACATGTTTAATTAGGGCTACCATCGTCAGGATGCAGCAACTGTTCATAACATGACATGGATACAGATATTTCAAACGTTTGAAGCAGTCAATTCAATCTAGGCGTATCCTTTGATGACAGTTTAAATTTCAGTCTGCATATTTCTCAAACTTATCGTTGCTGTTATTATCATATTCGTGATTAACTACGTATGCGTCAGTATGTACCAGTTTATGTTGTAAAAACTATTGCAATTGTACGTGTTACTAGCAGACTTGATTATTGCAATTCTTTTTTTCACAACACGGGTTGTAACTCAGTCTCCGCAGTATTTACGCCCAATATCCCTTCTGAATTATCTGCAACAAATTGGCGTCCTGTCCGATATTATATCATTTTAAAGATCTGTACCGTTACCTACAAAGCACTTTCATGTAAGAAACCAGCAATTTTACATTCATTACTTATTCCTAAAAAAACTATGCAGCTTCGATCATCTCGTTCTGATTTAGTTGTTGTTTCTAGAATCAACCCTAACATTGGAACTAGGTTTTTTTTCTGTTGCTGCACCAAATCTATGGAATATGCTCCCTCTAAGTCTAAGGTCAGCAGTTCAAAATATTCCCAATTCTGCCGTCATTTAAAAACTGACCATGGACCAGAATATGTGTTGGAAATGCTGACTCCTAGAAGATTCCATTACGGTCTAAGATCGCAGGATGATCTCAAACTTGATGTACCAAGAACAAAAAGAAAACTCTGGGAGATCGTGCTTTTAAAGTTGCTGCACCGAAACTGTGGAACTCCCTTCCCAAAGATATTCGCAGCTGCAATAATGTCAGTGTTTTTAAGAGCAAACTGAAGACTCATTGTTTTCGAATTGCATACAGTTAACTTATTAATTTTACTAATTTAAATAGTTTTACACTTGTTAGATAATTATATAAAATATGTTCGATGTTTATATTGGAATTATAAATTTTATAATTTTACCTTTTTATATCAATATTTGTATTATGTTGAATGCTTGTGTTGTTTTAACTTTCTACCATGCCATCTATTGTACTGTACAGCACCATATAATATTATTGTATAAATATGGTGCTATAGAAATCAATAAACATTTACATTAACTTATCTGTAACCTTATGTATCAAAGTTAGCTCACTGACGTATCCATCTATATGTTGACAACGTGAATACTGCTTATTCGTTTTTGTCAAATTAAAGTATAATTTAACCTCTTTTTGTATAAATTGATTTTGAGCTTGCTGCCACGTGGATGATTAATTTTGCAGCCCGAATATAATGAATATCCATGCACGCGCAGCGAACCACGCAAAGACCAAAGACCGTTGACGTCACATACACACAATCAACTTGGCAGATTCCGAGGTGACTTGATTCAAGCAATGACATTGTAAATAAGCAATTTGTAGACGTATGTATACTGATAGCTATTTTCATAAATGTAGGAAGCGTATGCATTGTTTATTTATCCTGCTCCCCAGTGCCGTCAGCCGAGTAACGTTTCGATTAAGTAGAATTATAACTTCCGCCGACGCCGACGGCTGCAGTTGGTGTCAGCTGGGACTGGGTCTATCGAGCCTCTACTTAGACTAATACTAACTAGGCAAGGCTAAGAGTCTCGCTTTTCTAGTTAGTAAAACTGCATTGCCCAGTATTTGACATACAGTGATCGAAAATGCACATTAAAATATCAGTGTATGCAACCATAGCAAGAGGATTAACTTGATCGTGAATGTTTTTTTGGCCTAAATCTGGGACGTGGGGCATATTTCGAATTGGGTCTGTGATTGTGTATCTACGGGCCTTGCCTTTGCAAATTCCAGTATTTGAACCGAAACATGAAAATGTGATATTCGTACGTTCGCAGACTGTTTCTAATGCTACAGCAACGATTCTTAGTAAACCTGGCTGGCATGTCATCATTCAGACTTCAATGTAAAAGTGTTAGGTTTGTTAAAACGTCCACAATGCCGGGTTGCCACGGAATTTTGAATGTTGTTATTGCGACCTTTTCCCAGGATCGAGGAAAAGATTAACTTAACTTAGCAAAAATCAACTTATATGAGTTCGAGTTTTCTGGAGTGCACTGTATATGACCAATACATACAGGTAATTATGTAGAAGCAAATAAAAAGTTGGCCAAAATAATGGATTGGGAATTTAATCTGACTGAATCAGCATAACAAGATTCCCTTGTATTTCTTTTCCATTTAGCCAGCTGTACACTTGGTGATAAGTCCCATAATCTAATATCTAAACTGAATTAATTTGCACAGTGTTGAATTATTTAACTCATATTTAGGCTCAGTTTCCTAAATTCAACTTTGTTTATTTGCAGGAACATTGGAAATAGCCGAGGTGATGGAAAGAGGAAACTGAAGAGCTCTACTCAACAGTGCCATTAATTGGACAACAGATCACCTGACACAAGATGGTGCCTGACTTTGTTTTGCCCCATTCTGTTCTGTGCGACATCTACTGGGTGTGTGCATCTGATAGCTTTGTGTATCAAAATGCATAGGAGTGCTATTAATTGTACAGTGTGTTAACTGATACAGTTTTGTGCAATCGATCAATTCGTGCATCCAAATACACAACATCCCGTCTTTGTGTTGCAAAATAGGAGTACATAATAAAATTTATGCTTTCTTATGCTCATCATGTTTGGATTTTGTTCTACAGCATATTCTTCAACATTTGTTGAAACAAGTTTGTGTTAAGGGAATTATACTGTGAGTAGTCTATAAAAAGGGGTCAACAAAGTTGCTTTCACAATAATTTTGAAAAATTCATAAAATATAAATGTTCCACAACATTCAAATTGTTTAGGGGTCTTCTTGAGTTCAATGATGACTGAAAACAGTGTTTTAAAATATGCGTTACTTTTAAAGTTTTGTAATGTTATAATTTTATTACCATTTTATTTGTCATCGAAACGGGAGTTCGACAAAAACAAATTCAATATCTTTTACTCTAAATGATGAGCAGAACAAAATAATAATTATTGCACTCCCAGTACAAAATAAAACATGTTGTTACACTGATGCAATATATTTTAATATTTTATCGACAATAAAGCTATTATGCTCTTTATACATCTACATTTTTTTAAACTAAAATAAAACCTTACGTAGATAGGAAAGTACATAACCACCTATGCTTTTTTAATATTGTACATTAGTTCGTGTGATGTTGTATTTATACTGCTTATGGAAATAGCAGCTAGATTTATGGTGCAAACAAAATGGTTTCAATATTGAATGTTTCTCGGCTTCAATAAGTTTCTGTTATCTAAACGTTTTAGTAAAACTAGACTTTAAAATGTATAGTCAGGTGTACCTAGTGAAAAAGGAACATGATAATACCATAGGTGAGATGACATATGTTTTTTTATATTCCAACAAAAACAATGCCAATAATTCAATATGACATGTGTCAACCGCAGCTATGTGCGTGGAGAGCTAGTGGTTTTATTAAAAATCAATCCGTCTGTCATGAGCTGTCATTATATTCTTTCTCCGTTTATTCCATATATATTTTCCTTCTTTTCTTTGCTAAATATGTGACATAAACAGCAGCTGGTCCACGTTTCCGTTTGGTCATTTTATCGGTCACGACTCATTCGCACGGGGGTGGCTAATCCAAATACACACATGTTGATGACATTTTCCTTGCATCTATTAACTGGGCGTAGCTAATCGAAGTCTGACGGACAGTCCCGAATTCTTCATGAGCATGCCTTACGCGGATCGTGAAGGTGGGGCTAAAGTAATTTTGTCGATGTATTGTCAGGGTCATTGGTGATTAATAAGACATAATTCTTATGAAATAAAGGCATAGAATTACATTAAATAATCACATTAAGAGGAATATTTAATAATTGCATACATTACAAAGATATTAAAATTCTCACATTTAACCATAACATTCAACCAGCCAAAAGAAAGTATCCGCAGAACGCCTCAAACGTACTTTTGGAATTTACTATTGCGCATGTCTGACACGTATCCCGCTTGACTGCAGGATTCCCTTGTCGATTATGTCCAACCAATCAGCGAATTAACAAAAGTTCATTAGCGGAAATAATTGTTCGTCTTTTGCGCCGTTTTATCTTAAAATGGAATATTATGTGAAAACAAGTTTATACGGAGGAACGTGATATGTAGTGTATGGAACATGGTGACTCGTTGGAAGTTAGTGTTTTAAACATGGAGGAACTCAGAATGCAACTTTAAACAATAAATTGACAAAACGCATTTCTGCCCCACAGCTCAACATTCATTCCATACATGTAAGGTCTTCCAGCGTCGTCTGTTTGTGACTACAGCAAGAGGAGTTTTTCGTGCACCAGCAAATGCAAGCAGTTAACGCAGACTCTAGGATCTCGTCACATCTCGTCATCTCTGACGCCATTGGTACGACCGACTTCAGTGTACTTGGCACTATATACGCTAAGGTTTGTTGTAAATTGTCCGTAGAAATAGTAGTAGTAGTAGTAGTAGTAGTAGTAGTAGTAGTAGTAGTAGTAGTAGTAGTAGCAGCAGCAGCAGCAGTAGCAGTAGTAGTTGCGGTAGTTGTAGTGGTAGTTGTAGTAGTAGTAGTAGTAGTAGTAGTAGTAGTAGTAGTAATATTAATAGTAATAATAATGCATTTTTCACACTCGACGTATATACACGCACGCAAGTAAACGCGCGCGCACGCACATACACACACACACACACTTGTGCACGCATGGCTCTTTGCAGGGATCGTCTATTGTAAGAATGCTGGAAGGTGTTCTTGGCAAGGACCATTTTCGGGATGGAATAAGGGTAAGTAAGCAGCACTACTCGATAGTGGAGCACATAAGTGAAACAATCTTTCAAATAGGGATACACCAAGCACCAAACGTGACATGGACACTCATAAGGGACCAATTTTTTTTTAAAGCCCGGAAATTTCAACATGGCCGCTATTATGTCGCCACTGACATTAACACCATGCGGGAGGAAGAAACCAAATTTAGTATGTCGCAATTGACCCCATGGCTGCACCACGCCAGTAGAACAGCAATAAAAAAACAGGGGTTTCCGGTGTCCAAAGCACGGGGTAAACTGAAAAGACGGATCGCGTTTTAGGATCTGAAAGCCACCACATTCCTCCACGCGTAGTTTTTTCTAACTTAAACTGAAATTCAGTAACCGCAAAACAAATCCAATCCACACAAGTGTCTACAAGTCAAATGTCAATAACCGCAAAACACGTCTAATCAACACAAGTGTCTACAATTGCTATTTTAGTTAAGGCAGATATAGCAAACGTCGCAGGGCAGCGTTCGGCGTACACCCCTAAAACCAACAGTGGTTTATAAGTCCAATCGGATTAGGGGGTTGAACACTCGTGCGGACCTGCGACTTTCAGGTGCCATCTCTCGTTCTGTTTGTGGAGGCCCTTTCGGTGAAGTACACAGTCTCACGCGATGACGATTTCACCACTGGAGATGTTGTCAGTTTAACACCTTCCATGGGTGAGATAACCCTGATATCCTGGTGGTAGCGGTAACGTCATGCTGACATTCTCCTCCGGAATGCGGGCACATAGGTGATCCACGTGACTTCTCTATACGCGTCCGTCAGTCAGACTGACGCTGAACAACACTGGACCCGTGCACGTTTGGAGGACTCTGGATAGCCATTTTGGTTTAGCTGCAAAGTTCCTGGCCCAAATTGCATAACCTGCAAAGAATGATCGCTCGGGTACTGCTGCATCGTGATTATGTCGTACAATGGCTTGTTTGTTTAACACACAATTTTCCACCGCCGGGTACAGGAGATCAAGTCTAAATCGTGGTCGTTTTGACATTAGCATCTCTGCAGGCGTTTGACCAGTTGTCGTTTGAGGCGTTATCCGATATCGTGACAGGAATTGATATATCCTTGTTTCGAAATCACCACCTTTGATTTTCTTTAGACCGCCCTTTCTGCGAGCCCGTTGCTAGCTGAGTGGAATGGTGCACTGCGGATATGTTTGTTGTTCGTTCGTTCGTTGACTAGTTTCTCTCGTCCTGGTGCTGGGATGATAACGCGAGATACCCATAGCAAGCACCCTTGCTCCACGGACAGTTCATCCTTCCTTCTCTTGTATGCTGAAAACTCCTCGTCAATATCAGATGACCAGCTTTGCATAACGAAGTTCACATTTTTTACAACACTAGATCTCGAGCTGTCCACTGTGCTATTTCGGTCGCAGTGATTGGTGTGTCATTGACAAATGACAACGATAGAACCACTTCCTCTGGCACCGGAACAGAAGCTGTCTTCGTTGGTAACGGTAGTCTGCTCAGACCATCTGCGTCGGTGTTCTACACACTAGGTTTGTATTGCAGGTGATACTGATAGTTCGACAATGTCAGCGCTCAACGCTGTATTCTAGCGCTCGCGAGTGATGGAATCATGTTGTCCACCTTCAGCAGACCCAATAGCGGGCAGTGGTCTGTCTGTATGACAAAATCTCGGCCGTAGACATATTTGTGGGATTTGGTGACGCCAAATACAATAGCAAGGCCTTCTCGTTCAATCTGCGCATAATTTCTCTCTGCTGGCGCGAGTGTCCGCGATGCGAATGTGTGTTCGAGCCATCCGCCATTTGATGTGATGGCACAGCTCAGATGCTATATGGCGATACACCACAGCTTAACACCAGTGATAATTGCGGATCGTAATGCACCAACACTTGCGACGATTGCAGTAATGCTTTCGACTTTTCGAACGCTTGCGATTGTGCTGACCTCCAGTGGCATGGAGTGTCTTTTTTGCAACAATTCATGCTGTAGCGCTAGATCTGCACTGAAACTTGTGGTAATAATTCACCATTCCCAAACAGCTTCACAGCTCTGATACTGACTTCGGTTCTGGAGCATTTTACAGCGCGATTAGCTTCTCATAGGTAGGGTGAATCCCTTCTGTGTCCAGTCGCTGACCCACGTAGATACAAGATTCTTGCATGAAGGAGCACTTCTCTATTCTGAGCCGCCGAACTGCTGTTTGAGCTTCTTCGAGTTTGCGACCAGACACTAAGACGTCATCGAGATAGACTGCCACCATCGGTATGCCTTTGAACGAGTTGTTCCATCGCGCGTTGGAATATACCGGGTGCAGACGATACACCACAGCAGAGCCGTGTTTACTGAAGCAAGCCTATCAGAGTAGTGATCGTGGTTAGCTTACGTGACTCCTCATTGAGAGCCACCTGCTGGTAGACATGACTCAAGTCCAGTTTGGAATGCACCACACCACCTGCAAGTTTTTAGTAGAGGTCTTCGATATTTGGAATCGGATGCTTGTTATCTTTGCAGCTGTGTTCACGGTAAGTTTGTAATCACCACAGATGCATACTTCTTCATTCGCTTTCAAAACTGGTATGATAGGCGCCGCCCAGTCTGAATGCTCTGCTGATACGATCAAGCCTTGCGCTTACAGTCGATCAAGTTAATTGTTAATTGCATCTCAATTCTAGAGGAACAGTACGTGGTTTGAAACAACGCGGCATAGCCTCGCTGTCAACGTATAGTTTTGCTTCAACATTCTTCAATTTTCCCCTGGCATACTCAACTTGGTCCACTTGATGCACGGCTGACCAGTTCAATTTCATGCTCTCTGGCCAGTCACAACCGAGCAAACTAGGACCATTGCCTGTCACCATCAAACAAGGCAGAGAGTACTCAGTTCCTGGTGACACACCTCCACTGTCACGCCCACTGCTGGCTGTATCATTTGTCTAGAATGAGTTCGCAAACTTGGCAAATTTTCAGTAGTCAGCTGCAAAGGTTGACTACGTTGTTGAATTTGCTCGAACTGATGATGGATGTACACTGTAGTTGCACCAGTGTCAATCTCCATCATCACTGGCACGCCGTTTATTGTCACTGTACGCATATATGGTTTGACTGCTATGGTTCACTGACGTGTGATATATGCTCTTGCTGTATTCATCGTACGATACATGTGGTACCGACGGAACATTCTGTGACACGTTTTGTACATGTGTTTCACTTGATGCTCGACAAACTCTCGAAATGTGATTTTCACGAAGGCAGCGATAACACTTCTTCCCCCCACGCCTGGCACTGGCTCTCTCTCTCCCTCTCCCTCTCCCTCTCCCTCTCCCTCTCCCTCTCCCTCTCCCTCTCCCTCTCCCTCTCCCTCTCTCTCTCTCTCTGTCTGTCTGTCTGTCTATCTGTCTGTCTGTCTGTCTCTCTATCTCTCTCTCTCTCTCTCTCTCTCTCTCTCTCTCTCTCTCTCTCTCTCTCTCTCTCTCTCTCTCTCTCTCTCTCTCTCTATCTCTCTCGCTCTCGCTCTCGCTCTCGCTCTCGCTCTCTCTCTCTCTCTCTCTCTCTCTCTCTCTCTCTCTCTCTCTCTCTCTCTCTCTCTCTCTCTCTCTCTCTCTCTCTCTCTCTCTCTCTCTCTCTCTCTCTCTCTCTTCTCCGCCCCACCACACCCACTGCAATTGTGGCTGTGAGTGCTAGAATTATTGCGGAAATTTCTACCTCTGCTGGGTCTCGACTCCTGCCTCCTGGGAACAGATTCGGCCCCTCACATAGTGTGTGGCAATCGTTTCAGCACAGCTGGGATGATTGACTGACTAGTATCGGTGACACACATCTATCTATCCGATCCTCATTTGCACGCGGTCAACCTTAAGCGGTGACAATTACAACAGTGGACAACGTACCGCCTATTGAACATGACTAAAGGTCAACGGAAGGGAAGCCTGAAAACAGGGGGATCGAGGCTGGTGGCGCGAACAGGAAAATGTTAAATCATCCTCTATTAATCTTATTTATTTACTTGTTTATAATTTGATTTATATTACGGTAAGGTGATCGGTAAGTGCTACTATTTGGCGTACTGTGACCAACACAAATACTAAAAAAACACCCATTTCTTTCTAAAATTAACATTATTTAACAAGACACTGTATCATCGCCCTGTGAACAACTGGTAACCAAGGCACCTATGATCCGTTAATCTACATGCAAATCGGTTAAAATACACTGAGACTGGTACACGTACTTAGGAATTAGTTAGACTCCTGTCTTAATATAAGTTTACATTAAAAAATATATATATACATTTCCTGACTTAGGTCTGCCTAACATGGCCTCGTAAATGGTGCTGATCTGTGTGTGCCCAGTGTAGGCCCTGGGCTGGGACGAAGATTCTACTTTTCCATTTCAAGTCTTTCTTCTATACTGTCTACTATTTTGCTTGTGTCCTTTAGCAAAAGCAGTGCCATCCATACTGTAGCATTTCCTGACTAACATAATTACTAAGTTTTAAATTGACAGGATGTTTACCTGAGTGTTGTTTTTTCTCATGGTTGTATTTGCAGAGATTAAAGATAATACAAATGACTGTTATGCAACTTCACATGAAATTTCTGTAAACACATCAGGATCGATTTCTCTCATCAAGGCATTGTCCATCAACTTGCAGCACAAACCAAGGATGTCCAGAGCAAACCCCCCAAAATTCCCATCATACTTTATGTTATATCTTGTTGTACTGGCACACGACATTGAATTAAATCCCGGCCCCAGAGCACCCAAGTACCCTTTTGGTGTTTGCCAAAAAACACTAACGTGGAAACACAAAGCAATTTGTTGTGACTCCTACAATACCTGGTTCCACACGCAATGTGAAAACGTCAGAGACACAATATATGAAACAATACAAAATATCAACACATCATGGAATTGCCTAAAATGTGGAATGCCTAATTTCAGTAGTACCATTTTCAGTTATGACGACATTGAACGTTCTGAAAATATATATCAACACATCTCTCAATCAAATGATGACTCCATTCAACTCCCTACAACCCCAGCAGGGTTAGGACCTCCATTTCATACATCATCTCCTTCAAATCAGAGGAAACAGCACAACTACCATCATACTCCTAATATTTAAAAAAAATGATCAACCTAAACTGTCAATCACTAAAAAACAAGAAGGCTGAATTTATTTCACTCTTTGATAGCCAGACATAATTATTGGCACTGAATCCTGGCTTAGCAATAGCATATTAGATGCTGAATATTTCCCATATAGAAAGGACAGAACTGAATAAAAGAGAGGAGGAGGGGTAATCATTGCAATACATTCTGACTTGATTGGTGAAGAGGAATTTGAATTAGAAACAGACTGCGAAATCGTTTGGGCTAAGATTAGCATAGCTGGTTGTAAATTACTTCATATATGTGCCTACTACAGACCTGACGTAAATGATGAACACAGCATACAACAACTTGAAATATCTCTAGGCAGAGTAAATCAAAATCAAAACTTATTCATTGCAGGAGATTTTAACTTTCCTGGATGGGACTGGCAGAATGGAATATTAAAACCAAACTGCCAAATTGTAGTACTTCATGAAACATTTCGAAACATTCTAGATGACCTTGGCCTTATTCAGATTATAGACAAGCCAACAAGGGGAGAAAACACTCTAGACTTAAATAACAATCACAAATAACCCTACCGACGTCAACCGAGCAGAGATATTACCAGGAATCTCAGATCATGACTGTTGTTACACAGAGCTAGACATAAACCCAATGAAACACAAACAGAAACTTATAAATATTCCCCTTTTCAATAAAGCAGACTGGGACAAATTTAGAAAACATATGAAAGATGTAAGCAAAAATCTTCAAAACCGCTATGAACAAAACAGTGCAAACATGTTGTGGTGTATATTTCGGGATAGCATTGTCAAAGATAGTGGGATGCACATACCATCCAGAATGGCTAGACATAGAGACGGATACCCTTGTAAAAAAGGGACAGAATGTACGAAAGTCACAAGCACACTCCAAAATACAAACATATAAAACAAACTATACAGCAGCAACTGAGAACTGCTTACTGGAATTATGTAAATGAAATTGTCACCTCTACTGAAGATAGTAAAAAAACAAGGTTATGCTAAGGGATTCTGGACTTACATGAAACACTGCCGTACAAACCACACAGGGGTATCGCCTCTTAAACAAAATGGAATCCTACGCTCAAACCCTAAAGCCAAAGCGGAAATACTAAATGAACAGTTTCAATCTGTCTTTACAGATGACCCGTCTCCCCAAATAACCAAACTACCCAATCCAACACTACCAGAAATGTCAGAAATAGAAATTACAGAAGCTGGTGTACTAAAACTCGTACAAAATCTTAAACTTTATAAAGCACAAGGATCAGACAACATCAACGCAAGAATTGGCTGTTGAAATTGCGCCATCGCTAACTTTAATCTTTCAGAAGTCATATGCTACAGGAGAAGTCCCCACAGACTGGCTAAAAGCAAATGTCTCACCTATTGTCAAGTAAAAATATATAGCCTCAAATGATAGGCCCATTTCCCTGACATGCATAGCATCAAAACTAATGGAACATATCTTGGTTAGTAGTATAATAAAACATGCACATTCACACAACATTCTTTATCATCTTCAGCATGGCTTTTGCTCCCAAGTATCTTGCGAGACACAGCTTATTCAGTTCATACATGAATTAGTTACCCATATGCAGCCTGGCACGCAAACGGATGTCATAGTGGTGGATTTCTCAAAAGCATTTGGTAAGGTCAGCCATACGAAACTGACTTACAAACTCCATTAATATCAAGGCAAAACAAATTCCTGGATTCGATCATTTTTAACAGACAGAACTCAAAGAGTCATAATAGAGGGCGAGGCCTCCTCTGAGGTACCCGTAACATCAGGAGTACCACAAGGCTCTGTACTTGGCCCTTGTCTATTCCTCTTTTATATAAATGACATCCCAGACAATATTACATCTACAGTTAGACTTTTTGCTGATGACTCCATACTGTATATAGCCCTTAAGCCTAAGGCAAATGCAGCTGTGCTCCAGGAAGATCTTCACAAACTTTGAAAATGGAACATGAAATTCAATCTTCAAAAGTGCCATGTCATACCTGTAACAAGAAACAAAACTGTCATTAACAATCAATACATGCTTCATGGTCAAACACTAGAAACTGTTTCACAGATAAAATATATTGGTATAACCATAATCTCAGATCTCCGTTGGAATGCCCACGTAAATAAAAAAATTATAAAAGCAAATAGATCACTAGGCTTCCTCCGCAGAAATCACAAAGAACCGTCTATTAAAATAAAAATTCAGGCCTACTTCACCTTTGTCAGACCCATCCTGGAGAACCTTCTGTACTGTCTGGGATCCCTATACCCTTACACAAATAAACAAACTAGAAATTATTCAACGCTGTGCAGCCCGATATGTCGCCACCACAATACCTCCAGTGTAAGAGACATGCTCCAGACATTAGGATGGAGATCCCTAGCAGACAGAAGAACCAATGTAAAATAATGTATGATGTACAATATAGCAAATGGCCTAGTGGGTATACCAGCAAACTAATACCTTATTCCTGTCAATATTGCCACTAGAAAACAGCATTCCTTAACTTACCTTATCCCTCACTCCAGAGGCAACTACCACTTGTATTCTTTTTCCCCAGTACCATTCGACTTTGGAATTCCCTCCCTCGATATATTGTTAATCAGAACAGCCTGGATGCGTTTAAAAGCAACATCCAGACTTTGCACTACCCCATATCTTAGACGTTAACTAGTTTTTCTGCACGTATTTCTGTTTATTTACACGATAATTGTGTTCTTATATATTGCACTCTAAAAACAAAAAATGAAAACACTTTTCCTGGTCGCCTGCCATGCCACATACCGCCTGTATCCTCAGCATGTTGAGGCTAGGCGTGTATCGGAAGAAGAAGAAACGCCAATGCCTGCATTAGCGCCAGGGCCTGCACCAGCGCTTCAGAAGCAACCAATGAATCGTTGAATGGCGACATGCGCACCACAATCATTGCGCTCATTGAGAACAATGACCCAATCATCGCCACAGTCGTCGAAGCAATCCTTGCCAGACTGGTTGAAAACGCAAACTTCACAAAACAAATCGTCGACTCCATTATCAAAATAGACTTCATCGCTAACATGAAACAAGATCTATACGAGGTCGTGCTGCTGCTGACACCGCGGAGATGGCCGCTCAAGTCTCACAGCTTAAGACGGTCAATGCAGAACTGTACGACGATCTAGACGCGAGGGAGCAGTACAATAGACGAAATTGCCTAATCGTCCACGGTGTGTCAGCAGTTCTCGATGTATTCACAAAATAGCTCGGCGTTCCGATCGCACTTGAGACCATCGACTGATGTCACCGGCTCGGGACATCCGCCAACTCATCAACTTCGAGAGTACGAGGCGTCATCGTGAAATCCACAACCTAACAAGCTCGCCTAAAAGTACACTCGATGAAACGGCGACTGAAAGGTACCAAACTATTCATCATGAAAAACCTCACGAGACGCCGCAGCGAGCTGCTCTCCAATGCCAAGTCGCCAGCCACCTAGGCGTCTGACGGCCGGATCGTCTGCCATAGCCACAGAGCAAGACCTCCGACATCTCGACCGGCAGTAACTACATCCATCCGAACAATATTGATTCTCTCGCAGTACTCTACCTTGTCGAACAATATACTTTTAGACTTACCTAACACTGACCACAACAATTAAAACGAACCGTCTACATTTAGCACTATATAATAATAATATTTATTTTTTATAGAGCGCAATTTCCAATAAAATGCTCAGAGCGCTGTACAATAAGCTAATATCATAAAACATTAAAACATCTCAGCATGTATACAAAACTGTGAGTACTTCCCTGACAACCAACTGATAAGCTTATACTCTAACTTGAAGAATAACTCAAACCTTTTTCCACACTAGCTGTTAATACACGTAGTCTGCGGCAAAACTTCGAAAACTAGAATTATGTTTAAAACACTCAATATTCCTTTTGATATTATAGGATTGACTTAGACATGGCTTTCTGACGATGATGACACGAATTGGTATAACATTGATGGGTGTTCTCTAGTTACGCCTCCCAGACAAGAAAGGGAGGAGGCAGTGTAGGAATTTACATTTTCAGCCAACACCATTATACAATTAGACATGACATAATGAAGGGATATGACAGTTATTATGAATCAATATTCATTGAGATTAAATCAAATAACAACACTTTTATAATATGTTCAGTTTATAAACCTCTAAATGCAAACATAGATCGCTTCAACGAATAACTCTTCAGTGTACTAAACACAGTAGTTCGGGAAAAGAAAAACTGAAAATGATGGGTGAATTTAATTTAATTTAAACATAATTAACACTAACTCAAGCCAAGTTATTGATTTCATCAACAACATGTATGCGAATGGATGTTACCCAACAATTAGGAAACCAACTAGGATTGCTAATGACTCAGCCACATTAACAGATCACATATTCACCAACATAACTCCATACAAGATACTGTGTGGCATTTTATACACTGATATATCAGACCACCTCACAGTATTCAAGAATCATTTGTAATGTCCTATTTAAACCAGGATACAAAACACTGTACAGACGAATTAAAAGTGAAAAAAACAAAATTAAAAACACAATTAGATCGTACCAACTGGGATGATGTCTACAATTAATCTAGCCCAGATGCCTGATACAATGCATTCATAAACAGACTTAATACATTACTTGATGAATGTCTCCCTATTAAAAAAATTAAGTTAGAGAAAATCCCAGTTCCGAATAGTTGACCAAGGGTATATTAGTATCAAGCAAACATAAAAATATATCATATAAACAATTAAAAAAGAGCCCAACATTTGACAATGAAACAATCTACGAAACATAAAAAATAAACTGACACATATCAGGCTCTCAATGAGAAATCATTATAAAAAATAAATTTGATCTCCATAAAGGGAATGCAATGAAGTCATCGCAACTAATTAAAGAAGTGTTGAAATGCAAATAAAAAGATTCAAACCCGAGCACAAGTTTCACTTTATCAGACAGCTCAGAAACTACAAACCCTAAAGACGTAGCAAACGAGTTCAATGATTAATTTTATAAATGTGCCGTCAACTCTTGTTAAAGACATACCCACAACGGGTAATGACCCAAATGAATTTGTTAAGACAAATCCTAATAACCTATTCTGTCGGCCCACATGTCCCGATGAAATTGATTCATTATTATGTAACTTGACGTCTAACACATCTAGTGGCTTTGACAACATTGATCTTCTTATTAGGCGAGAAACAACTCCCCACATAGCTCGTCAAATATCGCATGTTGCTTTAATGTAACTGTCGACTTAGGTGTGGCTATCTAACTACATCTAGCTAATCTAATTTGTATGGGGCTCACTAGATAGCTAAGCTCATATGCTTGTTACAGTATCAATTTACCATACATCTTAGGTAACTTCACAGGAATTTACACTTTCGCAACCAATCCAATATTTGATGTAACTTACGTGACACTAGTTGAGCTGCCACACAGCACACTATAGCAACCCAGTGTGCAGTGTGGGAGCTCAACTAGTGTCACTATATTTTGGAATAATGCATGGTAATAAGCCTAAAGAATCAAAGCTCCATCACAACAAAATACTCTGCATGCTACCCTCACCAAGTTCAGCCCGCGAGCCAACGCGGTTTACCGGGGTGTGGCCGCTGTCGTGCACCACCAACTACTTGGAGCCATAGGTGAGAGTTGGGTTAGTAGTGAGGACTAGTGCCAGGAGTCCATTCAGAGAATGTGGCTGACTTCTGAAGAAAAAAAAGTACTACCTCTACTACCACACCCTATGCACTACTACAGTAACTACTGCTACTACAACAACAACAACAACTACTACTACTACTACTACTACTACTACTACTTCAACAACTATTACTACTATTATTACTGCAGCTACTACTACTTCTACTACTACTACTACCACTACTACAACCATGCTGATTAATTATATTAGTATTTTAAGTGAAGCTGATACATATGAAGGAAGCCTCTGAGATATTTTAGAGTTTTAAATTCAGCTTCTGCATAGTAAAAAACATATGATTGGACACAAAGATCATTTAAATCGGACTATTCTGTCAAATGTTATGGCGAAAATAGTATTTTATGTCGGAAAATGGCGGCCATCTTGAATAATGGCGGCCATCTTGACATTTCCCGTATCTAACGGGCTGCTTTCAAAAATTAGTCCCTGATGAGTATTCATGCCAATTTTGGTGCTTGTATCACCATTTTTACTCTGCTGCACGCATGCGTACTTGGCTATAAGCAGTGAAGGTAAGTTCTTATATAGGGCAGTATCCAGTCCTCAGGACTAATCAAAGCGCTTTACACTTTACTCCACCATCTCGACTTCTCTGGAAAGCATCCAGCCACGCTGCAATTAATGCGCGAAGACTATTCGTACACAAATATCCACCACTGTCTATAGCCAGATACTCATTCATTCAGCCGAGTGAACTGGAGCAACGTATAGTGAACGAACTTGCCCAAGGTTCGACGCCGCCGCACAGGATTCGAACCCGGATACTCTCGGTTAAAAGTCCGAAGCTTTAGCCACTGCACCAACGGCGCTACCAGTGGTGGATATTCGCGCACGAATAGTCTTCGCGCAGTAATTACAATAAGGCTGAATGCTTCCCAGAGCTGTCGAGATGGTGTTCGATTGAACAGGTTTGGATTTTGGGCTACATGAGAACGTACCAACGTATTTATCATTATGATAAATGGAGTTGTAGGCCTACCATAAAACTGTTATATATTACATTATTTCAGAAATGGTTACGAAAATACGCGTTTTCTACGGTTACGTCTGACAGTCTGTGGGAAGTTCTGCAAGAGGTAAGATGGGCTTAAGCTACATGGATATGTACTCGAGCTTGCGTATGCTGATAGGTTAACGTTTTCCTCTTAGACGGTTTGAACTTCGAGCGCTATATTTTCAGGGATTAATCTACGACTCATAGAATAGGACGTAAGACACATATATTAAAAAAATACCAAAAATATGTCAAGATGCTCACCTTCCTGGGGTAAATCAGTTGTTCGGAACGTAAACTGTAATGTGCGCATAATACGTAAAACGGAACTTAAATTATACCGTTATCTAAAAAAAGGTTCCAGAAACAAATCAGAGAACTACAGACCAGTCAATTAAACGTAAGTGATTTGCAAATTATTAGAAAGACTAATTAAAGATCACATGGTGGATTTTCTTGTTAAACATAACTTGTTAAACACATCTCAGCATGGGTTTCTAAAAGCGAGGTCATGCCTAACAAATATGTTATGTTTTTTTGGAAGATAACACTAAGTGGGTACACGAGGCATCACCAGTAGATACCATCTAATTAGATTTTCAGAAAGCTTTCGACAGTGCCACATCAAAGGTTACTGCTTAAATTAAAGGCCCATGGCATAGGAAATGGTTTAATTAACTGGATAGAAAAATGGCTAATTGACAGAAGACAACGAGTAATAGTTGATGGGGAGGCTTTAAACTGGAAATCAGTTTTGAGTGGAGTACCACAGGGATCAGTACTGGGACCTATGTTATTCTTAATATATATCAACAATTTGGACGATGATATAACAAGCAAGGTGTTGAAATTTGCGGATGATACAAACTTTTTTAGAAGGATTAAACGTGATGGAGATAGACAGCATTTACAAGATGATCTTGAGGTTAATAACATGGTCTGAAAAATAGCAAAAAAATTTCAATTTTTGGAAATGTAAATGCCTCAACACAGGACATGGGAATGAAGATGTACAATATACAATGGGAGGTTCTGTACTAAGTACTACTATAAATAAGGACTTAGGGTTAACCGTTAGTGCTGATATGAAGGTTTCAGAGCAGTGCGGTATTGCCGCTTCAAAGGGAAATCAAATCCTTCGATTAATTAGGCAAAACATAACGTATGAGGAAAAAGAGCTAATAATACCGCTGTACAAAACAATAGTTAGGCCTCATTTAGAATATTGTATTCAAGCGTGGAGGCCATATCGCAGGAAGGACATAGATATGCTAGAAAGAATACAGAGGAGAGCAACTAAAATATATCAAAACTGAGGGATCTTAGTAACGAAATACGCCTAAACAAATGTGGTTTAACAACACTAGAGGCCAGGAGATTGAGAGGAGATTAGATAGAAGTGTTTAAAATATTTAATGGTTATAAAAATATTGACAGAAATATTGGTTTCAGTTAAGAAAGATAAAAGGACCAGAGGACATGAAGCTACATTAGTAAAGGAGCAGTGTAAATAAGATATACGAAAGTTCTCGTTCCAATAAAGGACTGTAAATTAATGGAACAGATTATCTCCTGATTGCGTTGGTGCTAGTAGCATGAATATGTTGAAAAATAAAATCGGAACATACCTTAAAAGGGCGGGATACACGTAAATAAAAAGTATTGGATTCTCGATAAGCCAAAAGGCTTCCTTATCCACCTGCCATATAGAGTTAATTTTCTGGATTGCACGAACCACGCGCTCGCGGCCATAACTCTGTAACGGGAAAACGATCACTGGGTCGTGACCTTGGCAACACGAAGTAGACGCTGACACAATGACACTTACGTTTACCCTGAAGCCAAAAGCGATAGCAATACGAATATCATATGACAATTCTACACTATCATGACTACGGTGTATCGATGGGCGTGAACTTCACATTCTCTCCGACCTTCGTAATGTTAAACAAACAACGAGTAGGTAACGGCGAACGCATAATGGTGTTTATGTAACGATTGATGCTGTGTGATTTCTAACATTTGGTAAATATTACTATCACGACTGTCAACTACCAAGGCATCCCATCAGCTAAGGGCATTTTTGCTAATGCGTGTTAACTGCAATAGTAATAATTGTAAAAGTCCAACCGGAATGGATATCTTCTTAACATCAAACGGCCAGAAATCTAGCAAACAAGTCCTTAGTTAGATATTATCTGCCAGAGGGCGTTACCTGGTTCCTCTTACATTTAGCAACCTGTTGGTGTGATGATTATGGTGAGTTTCCTTTTCTTTACTGCTGACCTTGATTGGGTGCAAATGGTATTACATATACACGCTCTTTGCTGCTTTATATGCAGGTACCATACATTCACGTTTCAATTTATTTTTGTAATACACTTTCAGTCACCGCTATTTAAACCGACATATTCCAGGGCAAAACAAATATGTTTAACGATATGCTTAGAAATACCGGTAAACTTATACTTGTAAATTATATCGAGTTATTACTTTAGCACAAGAACAATGCAAAGTATCCTTATGGTGTTCGCCATAAAGCAGAACAATTGGGTCTCCGAGATGCAAAGCGTGTCGGAGGAGTAGCATAACAAACACACAATGGAGGAAACATATACATGCATACACACGTACACACGTACACACGTACACACGTACACACGTACACACGTACACACGTACACACGTACACACGTACATACGTACACACGTACACACGTACACACGTACACACATTCACACATACACACACATACACACACATATACACACATAGAGGAACACACATACACACATAGACACATACACACATACACACACACACACACACACACACACACACACACACACACACACACACACACACACACACACACACACACACACACACACACACACACACACACACACACACATACACACATATACACACATACACACATACACACATTCACACATACACACATACACACGCACACACACATACACACATTCACACATACACACATATACACATACACACACAAACACACGCAAACTCACACGCACACGCACCCACGGTTATAACAACATTCTCCATATTCTTCTACATGTTTCGCATGAACGTCTCTAATTTAATACAGTCTCCATACAAGAGGTTTGCATTGCAGGAGTCTCCAGGCGGCATCGATGTTGGCGACGTGATGCGGCCGTGGCTGGAGCAGATGGGACTGCCCGTAGTTGACATAACAATCGTTGGGTCTCACGCTGAAGCAACGCAGACTCGTTTCCTCGATAACCCAAACGCCGATCGAACACAACCGCCCTCGAAATATAAGTTAGTAACAAGCCTGGAAGAATGAAGTGTAGCGAAGTCGAGAGTAACTGGAATTGTTTCCTGATTTATCTGACCTCACTTATACGCATGCGGAAGCAATTCGCCCCGGCGTCATTTCTTATCTGGTCTCTCTGCCTCTTCGGTGGCCTTCTCGTCTTCCGCAGTCTTTTGAATGCTTGGCTAACAAGTGTCTGTCTGTACGGCAATCGAGCCCAAACCATCGGAATACGTAGTGGCTGGAGCATTGGACTATCAATCGAGAGAACCCTGGTTCGAATCCTATGCTGCCGTTTTGAACCTTCGGCATGTTCTTTCACACTGCTTTGCTCCGGTTCACGCAGCTGTGCGAATGCATACATGGATATAGACAGTGGTGGATATTTGTATACGATTAGTCTTCGCGCATTAATTGCAGCGTGGCTGAATGCTTCACAAAGAAGTCTAGATGGTGTTCGATTGAACAACTGTGTCATGGAGAAAAGTGTACAGGGCCCTAAACAGTCCTAATGACGTGATGCTGCTCTATATAAGAACTGATCTTTATTTTACTTTACCCCGTGTGTCTGTGTTTCATATTTGCAAGTTGACTGGTGCAACTTCAATGTTAATGGGTTTAGCATCATGCTAAGCGGCACGTCGTAGTAGTGTCTAAGCTCGAGATGTGTCATAATATTTTCGTACCTTCGCTGTGACGTTATTTCTACTGATTTCTACTAATTTGCTGTGGCTGCTGGATAAACTGGATTTGTTGGAATATGTTCTGTTCCGTTGTTTAATTGTGCCATTATCTGTCGTTGCAGCTACACGTGGGACGTGCCGCTGACGTTTCTGACGTCGTCTGGTTCGAAAGAACAAGTATTGCTCAGGAGAACAGAAAGTAGGTTGCTTCTTCGTTCACGTTAAACTCCTGTCTTCCGCGACGTAACCACGGATGTAAGTTTGTGACCGTGTATCGACTTGATCGTTGTTGTTGTTGTTGTTTTTTAATATGTTAGGTTGCTGTTGTGACCGGAGAGATTGGTTTATTGCGCCAATTTAACAGGAACAATGGGAAGGCAAACCAGGTCAAGCTAAACACCACGCTGAGGATAGTTAACTTGCGTGTCAAATCAGTTTTACACTGCAGTTCGGAGGCATGACGAAAGACACAGCAATAAAGAAAAACTACAGACTCATGAACAGCAGTCTGCAGAAATTATTCATCTGGAATAGTCTAACAAGGATAGCAATAGCGCTCTATGGGAAAGGACAACACAACAGAGAATGTTAAGAAGTTAACATGAACACAGATTGGACATACACTAACAGAGCCACCGTCCACTATTACCAGACAAACTCTATCTTGGAGTCTCCAAATGAAGAGATACAAGGAAGACATAGGACTATCTGGCTGGCGAAGAAGAAGAAGAAGGGTTATGCATGGACACATATGTGGACCGTTTCACTGCGATAATGGGCTCATCCACATTTAAACGGAATATGCTGTTACATGTGAGGAGCTTTTTCAAAATGCAAAACAGCTGTTGTCGCATCACCAAGGACACTAATTCCGGGACAAGTCAGCGAAAGTGTCCCGGTGGCGCCTCCTAGTGTTAACAATTTCCAGTATACAAGATCACAGTTAAAGGGACGTAGTCTGTTCGTCTACCCGGAATTAACGGACGTAGTAATTTCTAACTGGAAGTCTGCTGTGTTGACCGTGGGAAAGTGAGCATCAAACATTTGAACATCAAAGGGTATAGCAGTTACTTCAGCCCGACTCGGCCGTACTGCCATTAAAGCTTGTTTTGAAACTAGATGTTTTGTTTACTATTTAAACATGCACCCGTGGTCTTGCCTTCAAATTGCGACCGTTGTTACGGGCTTACTAAACACAATTTGGCGGGCAGTATACCTTCAACATAGTTGGTACAGTCTTAAGAACACTATATTAAGTAATACAGGAAAACTTATAAGGTTATTAAAATGTTCGTGAAACGAGCCCCAGGACAAGCGACTAGAACAGCAACACAAGACACGGTGAGAAACCGTTGTCGACGGTTTACGCTGCCTGCGAACAAACAGGCCTATATAAGTAACCCTTAGCAAAAAAACAGAATTGTATAGATTTGCATAGAAACATATATAAATATACAGAAATGTATAACATTTCTATAAAAGTCTATAAAAATGTATGTGGCCATGCACATTCTACATATTTTCTATAGATTTCGATAGAACAAAATGTATAGAATGTTTATGGTTACTTAAGTTTCTGTATAATTCTATAAACATTTATATGACCGCATGCATCAGGGGTCGGCAATCTGCAGCCCGCGGGCCAATTGCGGCCCGCGAATCTATTTCATGAGGCCCGCGGACTAAACGCGAGATTAGAAACAATGCATCCCACGGGATGACAACACGTTTGCGTGGTGCACTTCCGAGGGAGGAAGAACAAATTGTTTCACTGATTGGAAAGGTTTGGCCCAATGCTGGCGCCACTGCGAATGTCTTCAGGCCCGCTGCATCATATGCCAGAAGCAACTCTGTGTAGCAAGTCAATGAAAATTCAAAAAGTGCTGAGCGCCGTCGTGAAGACCAAGAACTAGGTTGGCGCTCATGGCCTAAACCTCCAGCAGTTCAAGAGCCTTTTGGCTGAGACGAATGCGCAAAAATTCAAGATCTCCGATACTACTGCGAAGTGCGCTGGTTGGGTTGCGTGCACGAGCCGAGCCATGGAATTAGCTTGTTCGTGGAGCAGACGTTTTCAGACGTAAGGCCTACCGGTGAATCTGCGAGTTTTCAATTCTTGTTGACATCGTGGCGCATCTCAAACGAAAACATTTGTAATGTGGTTCTGTGTCACTCAAATGTAGCACTTGGTCAAAACGTAATTTGTATGACAGCAACGCGGACCTTGAATAAAAAAATGTATTTTCAATAGGAAATTTTTAATAATTAGCCATTGATGTTTCATAATAATAATTATTCACAAATGTGTAAGTTCAACATACGAGCTAGAATGCCAAATTTAAGAAATGAATGTGCGGTCCGCTGACCTAGCCCGAGTCACTTATTTGACCCTCCATTCAAAAGTTTGTCGATCCTTGACATACATGTTGATATAATTCTACTGAAATTCTATAGAATTATATACATATATATATATATATGTAATATAATTATTTGCTAAGAGAAGTAAGTAAATAAGCAAGTAAGCAGGCAAAGCAAGAACAGAGTTACAGCATTCACGTTCATATTTGTGTCTTGCATGCAGACAAGGTGATTATCGCGGGTACCACAAACTGGCTGAAGGTCAACCTAGACTATGTGGGGTTCTATCGCGTCAAATATTCGCCCGCCCTATGGACAGGTCTGGTACAACAGTTGATGACCAACCATTCGGTAAGTCTGTGTTTATACACTAGGCCAAATTACAACATAACGTTACCGAACGCACGCATGTATTAGCATAATGCTGTTCTAGCGCGGTCATTTTTAGTTATTTATTCAATTATATAGAGTATATCATAGGCGTAAGATGATGTCGAATATAATGGTCTGAAGTAGATGGCTCTCACTCATGACTTCAAATCCGCAATTGTATGTTAAGAGAATGCATAAAAATGTTGGGAGGCTAATGCATAATGGAACATCCTCCCAATATATCGGGCCTGAGCCCTGACCCCAAACCCCTCCATTCCGACGCCTATGTATGTATCAAAGAGGTTAGTTAAATGGTGCAGTTTGGTGAAACCGTAAGTATAATTATAAACATCCCGTTCACTGAGTGGGCCACAGGAGAAGGCGGCAAAGACACACAAACATTCTCCTCCTTCCTGGATATATATATATATAACTATGTACTTGCTTTTCCACTTCGTGTTCCCTTCCCACGCCCTGCAGGCCTGTCTGTCTGTGTTGCTCTTTGCCTTCGTGTGTCTCGTTCGTATTTAGGAGAAACAAGTTAAATGAAACCATCAAACTCATCGCTATTTTACTTGATCCAATTAATGCATTCCCTGATCATTCCGTTATCTCGTGGTGCCGTTTTAGTTGATTCGTTAATACGTCGTGGACAGTCTTACTCACATTCTCTTTAAAATCGATTTTGCTCCTTAACACGGTTCTCGTTTGCTAGATGTGTCACTGCAGAACACTTTCGCCGGTGTGTCATGGAAAAGTGGTGATGATGCTGCGGCGGCTTTTTGCATTTTTAAAACGCTCCTTATTGTTAACGACGAATTCTGCGTAATGATGGATTTGGATCATACGAGCCCATTAACTTCGTGAGACGGTACCTAGGTGTTCTCCATCTTGGATCGGACCGGCTTGCTGGACGATTCCCTCAAACTGGAGGGAGCGGGCTTGTCGCCATTCTCTACCGTGCTCGATCTCATCAAGTATCTAGAATTCGAGGTGGACTTCCTGCCGTGGGACAAAATAGTGGGAAAACTCGAGGGCATCTGTTCTTTGTTTCGTAACAACGTTGACGAACAGCTGTGGCGGGTAATTGTAATAACAACATTTTCTAAAAAATAACCACACGTCTCTGATGCCGAGGGAGGTCTTATAATCTGTTCAGCTGTTGTAGCAAGGAATCGAGGCTGGTTAAGCTTTCAGTATCAAGGGCAAGGGAACATTGTTTATACCAATGCACTGCACCATGACATGTAGCACTAATACATCACCTCTCTAGTAATTCATAAGGTAGAATTTACCTTATTCGTACAATGTACCATGTCATAATATCTACCGTTGTTACATTTATCCGGGCGTTATATTTTATCCGGGTGATATTTATGTGCATATGTAAGGCATAATAGTTGGCACCAATAGATCACGTAGTGATAAATAATATCCAATAGTTAAATATGTTTCGGTTGTTGTCCTAATACGAACGTTATAGTTAGAGTATTATAATTTGCTGTTTCAGATTTGTGACCAAATATAAGAGTAAGACACGTGACGTGTGCGTGGACAGGAAACTGTTTTACGACAGAAATTGTTTATGTCTGTGGGAAGCAAACATTTTATAATGTATGTATATTTATAGACATATATGTAAATATATATAAATACGTATAAACATACATAACGCCCGAATAAATGAAAACGCGACAGTCGTAGATGGTGCAAAATGCATTACCCTAGATACGCGCACGCGCAGAAACGTCACCCGGATATTATTTAACGCCCGGATAAATGTAAGCGCGACACCGCCAGGAGAAGAGGTAATAGTTTCTTTCCAGGAGTTCATGGCGCGGATCACTCCTGCCATCGTGAATCACTTGGGAGTAAACAACACAGGAACAGCACGCGACAAGTAAGTGCATCTACATACGGCACTAAAGGTACACTATGAAATCTGACTGGGGTCCTTGAAAGGTGTCTTTAAAAGCTTAGGATACATGTTTCTTCGTATGCTAGTCTCCATGCGTTGTGGTTTTTTATACGTTTCTTCTAGCTTTGTAGCCTTATAAGTTTTTTCAACCGTGATGTTTTCCGTTTAGTATTGGTTTTTGTAAGAGATCAATCATGTCATTTTGTTTTAAGGACTGCTCGTTAATATTCAATTGTAATGTATTGTGTCCATAAATTTGTTTTGCCTTTTCATTAGGAATGATAATCATAGACATGGTCGCTGCATGTATATCCGGTATATGGTAATCGATAATTAAGAATTCTCTTCCACATACTTACAGTGACCAGACTTACAGTGACCAGACATACAGTGACCAGACATACAGTGACCAGACATACAGTGACCAGACATACAGTGACCAGACTTACAGTGACCAGACATACAGTGACCAGACATACAGTGACCAGACATACAGTGACCAGACTTACAGTGACCAGACATACAGTGACCAGACATACAGTGACCAGACATACAGTGACCAGACTTACAGTGACCAGACATACAGTGACCAGACATACAATGACCAGACATACAGTGACCAGACATACAGTGACCAGACATACAGTGACCAGACATACAGTGACCAGACATACAGTGACCAGACATACAGTGACCAGACATACAGTGACCAGACATACAGTGACCAGACATACAGTGACCAGACTTACAGTGACCAGACTTACAGTGACCAGACTTACAGTGACCAGACATACAGTGACCAGACATACAGTGACCAGACATACAGTGACCAGACATACAGTGACCAGACATACAGTGACCAGACTTACAGTGACCAGACTTACAGTGACCAGACATACAGTGACCAGACATACAGTGACCAGACATACAGTGACCAGACATACAGTGACCAGACATACAGAGACCAGACATACAGTGACCAGACTTACAGTGACCAGACATACAGTGACCAGACATACAGTGTCCAGACATACAGTGACCAGACATACAGTGACCAGACTTACAGTGACCAGACTTACAGTGACCAGACATACAGTGACCAGACATACAGAGACCAGACATACAGTGACCAGACTTACAGTGACCAGACATACAGTGACCAGACATACAGTGACCAGACATACAGTGACCAGACATACAGTGACCAGACATACAGAGACCAGACATACAGTGACCAGACTTACAGTGACCAGACTTACAGTGACCAGACATACAGTGACCAGACATACAGTGACCAGACATACAGTGACCAGACTTACAGTGACCAGACTTACAGTGACCAGACATACAGTGACCAGACTTACAGTGACCAGACTTACAGTGACCAGACATACAGTGACCAGACATACAGTGACCAGACTTACAGTGACCAGACATACAGTGACCAGACATACAGTGACCAGACATACAGTGACCAGACTTACAGTGACCAGACTTACAGTGACCAGACATACAGTGACCAGACATACAGTGACCAGACTTACAGTGACCAGACTTACAGTGACCAGACATACAGTGACCAGACATACAGTGACCAGACTTACAGTGACCAGACATACAGTGACCAGACATACAGTGACCAGACTTACAGTGACCAGACATACAGTGACCAGACATACAGTGACCAGACATACAGTGACCAGACTTACAGTGACCAGACATACAGTGACCAGACATACAGTGACCAGACATACAGTGACCAGACATACAGTGACCAGACATACAGTGACCAGACTTACAGTGACCAGACTTACAGTGACCAGACATACAGTGACCAGACATACAGTGACCAGACATACAGTGACCAGACTTACAGTGACCAGACTTACAGTGACCAGACATACAGTGACCAGACATACAGTGACCAGACTTACAGTGACCAGACATACAGTGACCAGACATACAGTGACCAGACTTACAGTGACCAGACATACAGTGACCAGACATACAGTGACCAGACATACAGTGACCAGACTTACAGTGACCAGACATACAGTGACCAGACATACAGTGACCAGACATACAGTGACCAGACTTACAGTGACCAGACTTATTGTGACCAGACATACAGTGACCAGACATACAATGACCAGACTTACAGTGACCAGACATACAGTGACCAGACATACAGTGACCAGACATACAGTGACCAGACTTACAGTGACCAGACTTACAGTGACCAGACATACAGTGACCAGACATACAGTGACCAGACTTACAGTGACCAGACTTACAGTGACCAGACATACAGTGACCAGACATACAGTGACCAGACTTACAGTGACCAGACTTACAGTGACCAGACATACAGTGACCAGACATACAGTGACCAGACATACAGTGACCAGACTTACAGTGACCAGACATACAGTGACCAGACATACAGTGACCAGACTTACAGTGACCAGACATACAGTGACCAGACATACAGTGACCAGACATACAGTGACCAGACTTACAGTGACCAGACATACAGTGACCAGACATACAGTGACCAGACATACAGTGACCAGACTTACAGTGACCAGACATACAGTGACCAGACATACAGTGACCAGACATACAGTGACCAGACTTACAGTGACCAGACATACAGTGACCAGACATACAGTGACCAGACTTACAGTGACCAGAC
The DNA here is from genome assembly GCA_963995525.1 of Escarpia spicata. Lineage (NCBI taxonomy): Eukaryota > Metazoa > Annelida > Polychaeta > Sabellida > Siboglinidae > Escarpia > Escarpia spicata. The sequence goes on from OZ023210.1 coordinate 19,574,730, forward strand.
ATACAGTGACCAGACTTACAGTGACCAGACATACAGTGACCAGACTTACAGTGACCAGACTTACAGTGACCAGACATACAGTGACCAGAGTTACAGTGACCAGACATACAGTGACCAGACTTACAGTGACCAGACATACAGTGACCAGACACACCAACAGACGAATCCGATCATACATGAAGGAAGAACCCTTACGTTGTCATTCTTGCTGCGTTATCTAGTATACATCAAATTGTTACCACTGGCATGCATCAGGCATTGTTTTCTTCTAGGAGGCTTGCCTTAGAGAAACCCCATGCTTCGTTAGTGTTCACACTCAGTGAATCATTTCAGAGAGCTTCGGCCCAAGATCATAACGCTGGCGTGTGACAACGGCAACGTTGAATGTCTGGAACATGCCTTGCGTGCATTCAATCAGTGGCTGATTGACCCGGCGTAAGTAGATAACTGCCAACCAGTCTTGCCTTTGCCCAAAAAAAGTCTATATTACGTAGGTGTCAACATCAGCTCATGAAAAAGTGTGAAAGGGCGCGAAAAAAAATTCTAAAGGAAACGACATTTGCGCAATAAAAATAACACTAATAATCACACAATAAAAGTTTCAATGTGAAATCGTTCCAGCCATGGAAAAATCCCAAATAAGAAAGACAGGAATTCATTGTGACCAATTCTTGGCCTTATATTTTGCGATACACTAACTATCAAACAGCTATCACAAGTGCAGTCAGTTGGTGCAGTGACCCTGGTTGTATTGTATATGTGCAGTGCACTGGAAGTCGGCTGCGCAGTCATCACTGCTCCACTTTACACTGAGCAGTGCTTCGCCATCTTGAATGAAGTTTCCGTCAACCGCCGATAGCGAAGTCGCGCGCGGGGGAAAACGTTTGTTCGCGACCACAGATACTTTCATACAACTGCAGCTCACTATAAATAAACAGATTTTATCGTCGATTTTTTCGGAGGCGAAAAGTACAAAAAAGCGGGACATTTTCACAGGAAAGCGGGACCGACAATAAAAAGCGGGATATCCCGCCCGAAAACGGTGTTGTTGACATCTATCAATTATTATAGTAGGATATGTATTCTATAGGATTTTTGTGGAAACATTTCAATTTTCTTTCTAAATTATTTCTTTAGAATGATATGGAAAATGACATGGCTATTAGAAATTATGTCGAATTCTATAGAATATTCTATAACATTCCATAGAATGTTTAATGCTACATTAACTTTTGTAGAATTACACATAACTTTCATTCGTTCTACAGATTTCTGTAGATTTTCAAAAGATTATTATACACGTATATAGAATCTTTTGCTAAGGGCATGGGCGCATTTTTGGTGGACACCTCTTCTGGACGGCCGTATATTCCTCATGAATGGTTACATAAAGAAGCAACGTACCTTCTCAGTCGGTTCATTAAGCTGGAAGAACATTGAGAAAGGTGACCGTCAGGCGGACTGTGAGTCTAAGGGGCGTCAATTATTCGCGCATCTAAGAAATGTTATCGGGTTACTGGTGTACAGTAGTTTTGCATGTGCGAAACGCATGTTATAACAATAAACAGCTTGTAGTGTTATGTATAGTGCATTGTGCTGTAAAGGAAATCGATATTAAAAAGGTAAGTTCTTATATAGAGCAATATCCAGTCCTCAGGACTACTCAAAGCGCTATACACTTTACTTCCTGGCAGACCTGTTCAATCGAACACCATCTCGACTTCTCTGGGAAGCATCCAGCCACGCTGTAATTAATGCCCGAAGACTATTCGTACACAAATCCACCACTGTCTATAGCAAAGTACTCATTCATACAGCTGAGTGAACTGGAGCAACGTATAGCCGCACAGGATTCGAACCCGGATTCTCTCGACTGAGAGTGCGAAGCTCTAGCCACTTAACCACTACACAATAGTTATATTCTTCCTTGAATAGATGATCCGGATACTTGGAATGTTTCATTAGACGTCTTATTTACCTCTAAAAAAACGTTTATAATTAATAATTACATTGTCGTAATTGTTGCCGGCTTGCGGCGGTTACATACATCACATTTTAATAATGCGACGTCATATGATTACTGGTGAAGTTCTCAAATCAAGCATAATTATTAATTAAACATACGTAACAATCGCCTTCCTGTAGTTTCCATTAATTTTAATTACAACTGCGTGGATGGTTGAAAGTCTAAACGTTCTGCTGTTCGCAAATGATCATATCTTTGGTTCATGGTGTTGCCTATGTTACGTGGAACATACAGTGGAACGTCACGATTAAGACCACTTTTGGGATTGGAGAAAATGACCAGAATAGCGAGGTGACCGTATTAGCGGGAATACTATCCTATACTTTACTGTATGTGGACATAGTTTGGGACTGTTCTAGGGTGACCTTAATTGCGAGGTGACTGTATTACTGACGTGACCGTAAACCGAGGTTTCACCGTAGGCCCTACTTATAAACGCGTCGTTTCGAAAATAGCGAGTTTGATGCGCTACCACATTCCGGACATATCATGTGTACCTTTGCATTGCAGAGACAACCCCGTTAGCAGAAACTTGCGTTTAGTCGTGTACGGCTACGGCATGCGACAGAGGATGGATGAGTTGGCGTTCAATACGATGTGGCAGAGATATGAGACGGCCGCAGCCACAAACAACAAAATTGAGATTGATGTTATCCTTCGTGTGATTGGGCAGACTCGAAATATATCTCATATCCACAGGTATATGGTTCGCCCTAAGGGATCGCAGTGCATACAATGGCAAACGTTAACATGGGCCGCGTTGTGTGTATGGTGATTGCGTCCACGTGTTTGTTCTAATTTAAGTAGTACCTGTGTAAACATGTTGGGAAGTACTAAACACTATCCCTATTGCTAGCACCAATATATTATAGAAGCCTTACATATGTTTGGTGTACTAATCAGCTAAGTAAGGTTTTATAAGTATACAAGTGTGTGTGTGTGTGTGTGTGCGTGTGTGTGTGCGTGTGCGTGTGCGTGTGCGTGTGCGTGTGCGTGTGCGTGTGCGTGTGCGTGTGCGTGTGCGTGTGCGTGTGCGTGTGCGTGTGCGTGTGCGTGTGCGTGTGTGTGTGTGTGTGTAGGGTTACATAACGTTTGTCCCTGTATGTCAAGACGTACTGAATGGTTTAACTTGTCATTCAACTCGTTGTATTCTTTTTTAAGTTTTTCACAGCCAATTTACATTTTTCTCGTAACGTTCAGCATTTCTTCAGACGATTATTGCTAGAATGCGAACGAAGGTTTTCACGAACGGATTATATTATGCTAAAGCGCTGAAATACATTCCAATAGAGGAATTTGTAGTGGCAACTGAACTGGCATGTTCCATACTACCAAAATCAGAAGCAGAGAACTTGCGAACTCACACGAAAAGACTTTTGAAATAAAGCTTACCAAATCCAATATAACTAATTATTATTATCGTCACAAGACTAAAGAGAGAAGATCATAGAACAAGAACTACCTATCTTCGTCAGCAGAAGCCAGAAGTCATCCCAAGCCTGTACTGCACCACAAACTACAGAACGACATTACCATAATAGACATAATGAGATTAGAAGAACATCATAGAAGTATTGAATTTTGTTCGAAACACAACCAATTTCACATTTAGAAACACTGTATACCTACTGAAAGTTGGTACAGCCCAGTGTTCTCCACCGCTGACAACATCTCCACGGAAGATCTAGAGCAAGAGATCAACTACTGACGTAGAATGGGGAAACGATAAGATGTCATCTAAGAAGTGGTAAGATAAGGATGACAAGACAACATGAAATTACAAAAGATGTGCGAAGGAGTGTATTTGATAGTTTGTACTGTAAATAACAATACCAGAAACATCTGATAAACAAAACCTACCTTGGGAACACGTATCAAAGAACACAAAGATTACGCAGAGAAAACATCGACTGGCAGATCCTACACCAGAAGCAACAACAAAACACATCGAAAAACATGATGCATAAATCAGCCATCACAGATCACACGACTCAAAACAATCACACAATAGTCTAGGAGAGGGCCACGTTTGTAGACAGGGGGTCGAACTGGACAACAAGAGGCATCAAAAAGCGATATGGATAAAGAAAACCAAATACAAAATTAATTGAGATGAGGCTGGTATTGATCTCCCCCCAAAAACACGTTGGCCGCGGGGAACACCAGCGACAGCACTACACAGGACTAATGTGTCGTCTTCTAGAGCCGTCTGAAGAAGTTCGCTGAAAAGCAACAGAACAATACGTAGAAGAAAATTGACTGTGAAATACTTAATGTAGCAGGTACTATAGTTACACACTATAGTTGTCATAGAGCTGCCACACCGTGGCAGGTATTTAGTAAAAGGGTATATTTGACACATTAGCCATCAAGGGATTGAGGTGTCAACCTAGGCAGAGTCCTGGCACTGGCTGGTAACGCCACATGTTTGTACATAGACTCTGCTATTAAAACATAATTATACCTTTTTAAGGGAAAGTTATATTATCTACCTTTATGTTATTGTAAACTAAAAGTGCATAGTCTATTTATATGTTATTTTGAAATACATGTTGCGTTTAATTATTACTTGTTATGTTAGTGTTATATAGCCATTGACAATAACTAATTGTCACCTATCAGATATGTCAATAACACTATGTCTACAAGTGTTTTACTTACTATGTTCTGAGTTTGATACAAGGCATTGATACAGTTGTAGCAGTTATTTCTTGTATATATTGTATTGTACATGTACTGGGCAGAGTCCTGGCACTGGCTGGTAAAGCCACATGTTTGTACGTAGACTCTGCTATTAAAACATCATTATACCTTTTTACAGTTGTAGTGATTCTCTCTCGAACTACCGAACTGAGCGAACCGCGAGAGTGGCGCCCGATGTGGGGCTGGAGAGGCCGTATCAACAGCTTGTTGAAACTTGGGACATTGACTGTAGACAGCCATAGCCATGGTCAGCCCCTGTGACTGGCAGAGAAGCAGACAGGGAGTGGTGCTGCAGGTGCAGGTGTGACCGTCTGGCTACTGCACTGGGCAAGTGCGGTGAAGCGGAACATTGATTGTGTCTATCGTTGAATGTATTTGTTGTTCTTCGTAATGGAGTATGATGCTTAATGTTTGATCAACTTTGAAATGTGTAATTGTGAAGGTGCAAATTGAATGATTGATTGTTGATTACCTGTACTGGTAAATTACTGGTGAATATGGCTGAAGCTGATGTCATAGTAGTGGAAAGAGATGAGAGGGGTGACATAGTAGAGGATAAAGGGGGTGACATAGATCACCAGTTGCTGGGTCTAATCAAAACCATGTCTACTTCACAAAAGGAGAAATTGCTAGGGTCTCTCACAGAGGAGACATCTGTGAAGCAGGAGCCCAGTGAGTCTCCGCATGTGGGATTTTCGCCATATGTATTGCGGGAAATCCCCAAACTGCCAGTATTCTCTGGAACCAACAGGGATGCCACATATTCGAGGTGGAAGTATGAGGTGAATTGCTTGGTGGAGGAGTCACAGTATACAAAATGTGATATTATCACAAGTGTGAGGAAATCATTGAGAAGCCCTGCTGCAGATGAAATTATCTATTTGGGAGAAAAGGCTACACTCGCCAACATTCTCTACAAATTACAATCATTGTATGGTACAGTGATGTCAGGAAATACCGTACTAGAACATTTCTACAGCGAACCGCAGCGTGTAGGTGAACCTTGTACAAAGTGGTCGACAAGACTGGAAGACCTCTGTCATGTTGCCGTGGAAAAGGGTGTTGTGTCTAGGGAATCCATGCCCATTATGTTGCGAGACAGATTCTGGGCAGGCCTCAGGGACTTGCAAATAAAAAATGTCCTTCGCCACAGAAAAGATTCTCTAAACTTCGAGGAGATTGTGATCGATGCACGGACCCTGGAAGAAGAGTTTGGAAACCAGAATGCAGTGCAAGTTCATGTACAACAAGGGCAACAGACAGAACCAACCTTGCAAGCTCTTGTGAAGAAAGTGGAAGAGTTGGAAGGAATGATCAAGAAGAGACAGTCCAGGGCACAGATGAAACAAAGGAAGGAGCCACTTACCTGCAATGATTGCGGTATACCTGGACATCTATCTTTTGGTTGTCGCAAGAATACCGGCATCGAATGCCACTGTTGCAAACAGAAGGGGCATTTGTCCAAGAGTTGCAGAGTGCATTTAAACGCAAATTGATCCCTTCTGGAGGGCAAAAAGGGGTCAGTAACAGGAAACATAATCACAGCCCTACTTGTGACTTGGTCGGCGGCTCGTGCCAAATTGGGATTACCATTGAGGGTAAAACATGTACAGCACTACTCGATTGTGGGTCTATGGTCACCACGATTGGAAAGCCATTCTTTGAGTTGTCTCACCTTACCTTGCAACCCCTGTCACGACTAGTTGACATTGAAGGTGCTGGAGCACAGTCGGTACCTTACTGGGTTACATTGAAGTTGAGGTGAACTTGCAGTCGTCTACGGGAGAAAGTGAAGGAATTGCTGTGCCAGCATTTGTTGTGCCCCCTAGTCGGTCGAACAGAATAGTGCCTGTTATAATTGGAACTAATTTCCTGACAGCCTTGAGAGCTCGGAATACCCCATTCCATGATGCAGCCATCTTAGAAGCACTTGCTCACCTTGACCAATCAGAAGTCACAGAACAGGAAGTAGCAGTGTACTCATGTCGCCACACAGTGATCCCTGCAAACACATCTATCATTGTGAAAGGAAGAATGGGAGCCCAGAAAGGTTTCTCAGCTGGCATGCTTCAACCAGCAGAAACACTCCCCGGGGGAATACTCATCCCCGCCTCAGTTGTGCAAGCTGACAACAACCACCGAGTTGATGTCGTCCTAACGAATATTTCATGTAGGGAAATGAAAATTCCCAAACGACAGAAGATAGCGACTATGACGAATAGTGCCATTTTAGACAGGGATAAGACTGTTGGAGACTTAATACATAGTGATGTGTTGAGTAATGGAGATTGCGGCAAAGGTACAAAGGGTGAAGTACTAGTGAATATAGATGCCACAAAGCTCTCTGAAGAACAGAAGAAGAAGGTACAAGCACTGTGTCATGATTTCGGTGACATTTTTGCCTCTCGGACAATGGAGCTAGGCAAATCTGTAGGAGTGAAGCAGAAAATTCGACTGACAGATGAAACACCATTTCAAGATAGACCGAGACGCATTCCTCCAGCAATGTACGAGGAAGTTAGACAACACCTGAAAGAGATGTTGGCATGCGGTGCAATACGTCATTCGCACAGTCCATGGGGCTCGAATGTAGTCCTAGTGCGGAAGAAGGATGAGGGTTTGCGCTTGTGTCTGGACTTCAGGCGTTTGAACAGCCGGACAATCAGAAATGCGTACATGCTGCCTCTCATTGAGTCGACGCTGGCGCAAAATGGTTTACATCATTAGACCTCCAGAGTGGCTACTGGCAAGTGGAAATAGAGGAGTGTGATAAAGTCAAGACTGCATTCAGAGTGGGAAACCTCGGTTTTTATTAATGCAATCGAATGCCGTTTGGTCTCACGAACGCTCGTGCTGTGTTCCAAAGGCTTATGGAACACACTCTGGCTGACTTGGCCAATGTGTTGGTCTACCTGGATGATACCATCATTCATTCACGGACATTTCAGACTCACCTTGAACATCTGCAGGCTGTGTTTACTAGTCTCCGAGCAGCTGGTCTGAAATTGAAACCTGCGAAGGGTCATCTTTGCCAAGAGCGTGTGAAGTATTTAGGCCACATTATCTCGGAGGCAGGGATCGAAGCCGATCCAGACAAAATAGAGAGTGTAAAGGCATGGCCTATACCGACAACCGTACACGAGCTTCGCCAAGTGCTTGGGTTTTTCGGCTACTACCGTCGCTTTGTGAAGGGTTATGCTGAAATATGCAAGCCCTTACACAATCTGTTAAAAGGGCAGGAAAACAAGACATCTGTAAATAAAACCACCAAGATTGTGATGACCACAAGTGCAATCGCTGCATTTAACAGACTGAAGGAAAGACTGATAGAACCACCCATTTTGGGATATGCTGACTACACGTGTAATTCCTTTCGAATTACACGTGGATGCATCCCTACACGGCCTTGGAGCAGTACTGTATCAGGAACAGCAAGGTCAGCAGTGCGTCATAGCCTATGCAAGACGTGCACTCAAGCCAAGCGAGGTTAATTACCCAACCCACAAACTTGAATTCCTAGCACTCAAGTGGGCCGTGTCTGAGAAGTACCAGGACTATCTGTACGGACATCAATTTGTGGTCATGACTGATAACAACCCATTGGCCTATGTCCTGACTTCTGCAAAGCTGGATGCGACAAGTCATCGGTGGCTAGCAGAACTTGCAACTTATGAGTTCAGCATCAAGTACCGTTCGGGAAAAAATAATGCTGATGCCGATGCACTCTCTAGAATGCACACCAAGCCTGCACAAGGAGGACACTTACCTGAACCTGTGGTACAGGCTGTGTGTTAGATGGCAGCAATGGAAGAAGATGATGGCACATTTGGCCTGATTGAGGTGATGTGCTGCAGCCAAGCAGCTGTAACCTACGAGGAGGAACTGGTAGATGCCGGAGGGACAAAGATCAATTACCCTAATTGGGAGCTCATCTAAAGTGAAGATCCGGTGATCAAGAAGATGCTAATGTTGCTGAGACAGGGCAGCAAACCCAGTCTAGATCAACAGCACAAACTAGAGCAGGAATCACCAGAGTTCAAGATATACATGAAGGAATGGGATAAGCTATGCATACGAGATGGTTTGCTTCACAGAAAGAGAGTACACCAGGACGGTAACGAATCGTTCCAGCTAGTTCTTCCAGCGACAAAGAGAGACGAAGCAATGATGGGTCTGCGTGATCAGTTAGGCCACTTGGGAAGAACTAGGACCCTAGACCTTGTCCGTGCCAGATTCTTCTGGCCACACATGGCAGAAGATGTGCGCAAGAAACTGCAAACATGTGAAGCCTGTATACGAAGAAAAGTCAACCCAGATCGAGCACCACTTGTGAACATTCGCACACACCAGCCGTTTGAGATTGTCTGTATTGATTATCTAACCCTGGAACCATCAAAAGGAGGGATTGAAAATGTATTAGTCATGACTGACCACTTCACTCGGTATGCCCAGGCTGTTCCCACACGCAATCACACTGCCAAGACCACAGCAAAAGCTTTGTTTGACACATTTCTACACTATGGTTTTCCACAGAGACTCCATTCGGACCAGGGTAGAAATTTTGAGAGTCATGTCATCAAAGAACTGTGTCAACTTGCAGGGATTGAAAACAGCCGAACTACACCGTATCATCCAATGGGAAATGGGCAGTGTGAAAAGTTCAATTCAACACTGATGAACATGTTAGGTACATTAAGTGTAACGAAGAAGACCAACTGGAAGGCTTATGTACCAACATTGGTGCATGCTTACAATGCTACCAGAAACGAAGCAACAGGCTTCTCGCCATTCTACCTGGTATTTGGCAGACACCCACGACTGCCAATCGATCTGGCCATGGGTGTAGAATCAAGTGAACGTCAATCAGAAGTGGCAGACCACACTGATTACACCAAGCAGCTGCGGAACGGTTGGAATCTTCTTATAAGATTGCTACAACAGAAAGCAACAAGTCTGCCAGGCGTCATAAAAGGCACTACGACAGACGCGCTAGAGGAGGAACAGTTGAAATTGGTGATCGCATGTTGGTACGGAACGTTGGCTTGCGAGGCCGCAATAAGCTGGCAAACCGGTGAGAAGAAGATATCTATGTAGTGAAGGAGCAGCCGGAGAGAGCGATTCCTGTGCTTGTGGTGCAGCGAGAAGGAGGGCGTGGAGTCAAGAGAACACTGCACCGGAACATGTTGCTACCAGTAAACTTCCTTCAGCTGTCTGCGAAGGAGACGGAATCTGTGGCGAGAATGCAAAGTCGGCCGGCGGGTGCAAGGACAGAGAGGCGCAGTGGTGTGTCTGTGCGCGGCTCTGAGAGAGAGAGAGAAAGAAGAAGCAACACTGACCGGGTACGAGTCGGAGGATGACGACTGTGTTAGAGTGGTCATGAGGAAGCCACTTGATCCAGAGGCTGGAGAGTTTGTGCCTGCTGCATTAGAACGTGCGTCAGAAGGAACATCTGGAGACATGGATATTCCAGATCCCAATTGCGAGATGGAACTGCTTGATGAGGATGGATGCAGGGACTATCAGGTGTCAGATGAGGAAAGGGAGGAAGGAGAGTTTGCTGACGATGGAGACACTGAATCGGAAGTGTCAGATGAGGAAAAGGGCGAAGAAGAGCTTGGTGAGAATGCAGAGATTCCGGACATTGCTGAACGCTCACCGTGTCGGGTGAGGTTGCCATCACCAGCTGTGCGTAACCGGCCTAAACATGAAATACGGAAACCTGCTCGTTACACTGACTTTGCTTAACAAGTACTGACTCCTGCCTTAGCACTTTCCATGTTTAATCAAGTATTTTGTGATGTACTTGCTAAATTGTCATAGACAACATTTGAACATGTGTTCAAAAGTAATATGTATTATTGTGTTTATTTTTGGAATGTCGGGACGACATTCATTGATGGAGGGGGTAGATGTAGCAGGTACTATAGTTACACACTATAGTTGTCATAGAGCTGCCACACCGTGGCAGGTATTTAGTAAAAGGGTATATTTGACATATTAGCCATCAAGGGATTGAGGTGTCAACCTAGGCAGAGTCCTGGCACTGGCTGGTAAAGCCACATGTTTGTACGTAGACTCTGCTATTAAAACACCATTATACCTTTTTACAGGTATGTTATATTGTCTACCTTTATGTTATTGTAAACTAAAAGTGCATAGTCTGTTTATATGTTATTTTGAAATACATGTTGCGTTTAATTATTACTTGTTATGTTATTGTTATATAGCCATTGACAATAACTAATTGTTACCTATCAGATATGTCAATAACACTATGTCTACAAGTGTTTTACTTAATATGTTCTGCGTGTGATACAAGGCATTGATACAGTTGTAGCAGTTGTTTCTTGTATATATTGTATTGTACATGTACTGGGCAGAGTCCTGGCACTGGCTGGTAAAGCCACATGTTTGTACGTAGACTCTGCTATTAAAACATCATTATACCTTTTTACAGTTGTAATGATTCTCTCTCGAACTACCGAACTGAGCGAACCGAACATAATAACAAAGAGTTTTCTTTGGGTGCTCTTCCACAAAATGGATTTGTATGTACTTCCGTACTTGTGTCTATGGCAATGCACACCAAATCTCATCCTTCTGTCCATTTGTGCAACTTTATTCACATCTCCATAGAGCTCTACATTAGTCAGCGTCACAAGAAAGAACAAAAATATTAATGGTAATCATCGTTGTTGTCGATACGATCCTGTTCGTCGTGGTTGCAGTATTATTAAGTCGTTTTGTGTAATTTTTAATAATGTCGTTGTTATTTATATTATTATTTTTGTCATCTGTTTCACTTTTAAAACGACTGCCGTCGAAGACTGGTAACCTAGGTCGACCTGATGCTTGCAGATATGTCGAGATTATCAAGGACCAGCAGAGAGTACGGCGCTTTACTTTTGTCACGCCATTAAATGCATCTCGAATAGCACATTTGCCAAACCTACCGTTTGGCAGTGGGTGAAAGACCACTACGAAGGATTCGTGACAAAGTAAATTAATGCAGGAATAGCTAACTAGTAACTGTAATCCGGATTGTGTAACCACTATGACTATATGTCGTAAGACGGGTGGGTTTTGTGTAGTGTGTGTGTGTGTGTGTGCGTGTGTGTGCGTACGTGTGTGTGCGTACGTGTGTGTGTGTGTGTGTGCGTGTGTGTGTGTGTGTGTGTGTGTGTGTGTGTGTGTGTGTGTGTGTGTGTGTGTGTGTGTGTGTGTGTGTGTGTGTGTGTGTGTGTGTGTGTGTGTGTGTGTGTGTGTGTGTGTGTGTGTGTGTGTGTGTGTGTGTGTGTGTGTGTGTGTGTGTGTGTGTGTGTGTGTGTGTGTGTGTGTGTGTGTGTGTGTGTGTGTGTGTGTGTGTGTGTGTGTGTGTGTGTGTGTGGGTATATGATGTAAATGTTTAACGCAAAATACTTTATGTGATTGCAGATTCGGGGTTGGAGATCATGATTTCAGCAGTCTTGTGCCGTACATTCTGTGGGATGGATCGGAAAGATCAGACCTGACAGAGGTATCCTGTTGGTGTTATTATTTTTGTCTTTGATGTAAAAATTAAAATCAATCCTGATGACGGTTGCACCACATGCGCAACTTTAGGCAAAGTTGTGGGTGACCCCAGTGATCATTGGCAATTAACCCTTAAATGGCCCACCCCATGTACACCCAGCAAAGGAATTCAATAATCACAAATTCACGTTAATGTGCTAACGAAAGGCCGATTGGAGTTGCTGTCTGACCGATGAACACTCAACTTCCTCCTTTCTAGGCAGAAGATTTTTTCAAGAAATATCCGGACGCAGGTGTTGGCAAGCACAAGCGAAGATTTGCTTTGGACAACATCAAACGAAACATTGCCCGGAAAGAGAGCCAAACCGAAGCCGTCGAGACCATTGTGAAATGGCTTAAATCTCCCTGAAGATATCCCTGGGTCACAGCAACAACAAGAACTGACCCAAGTCGGAGCTGTTGTGAAGACATCTCAGTGTGTAAATTGCATTCATAGGAAGTTCCGCTGCAACTCTAAAAAGTGTCAACGTGGCAACGTAAGTGATTTATGAACGACAGATGATTTGAAATAACGGGAACATATCAAGACGCACGTAACACGAGTTTCAGTGCATATCAGTTATGTGGATCACAACTTATTGGGTAATTTCCTTGTAGGTATTGTCATCATTACGTCCTTGATACGCTACAACGTGTTTGTTCATCCGGTTACCCAGGCTATTAGCAGTTATTGTGTACACCGTTGTAATGGCATAGGTGTGGATAACACCGTGTTGGCGCGAGTTGTATGGGACAAGACAGTTGAAGCATACACATATATTTCTTTGTACATATTGTATGTGTATGGTGTAGATAAAAATCGGAATTTACGCAAACAATTGTGGTTATAGATCACATGTGCACGCACGCACGCCCCCACGCATGTATACACAAACGCACATTTGCAACGTTTAATATGTGAATGCATGTTGATGTTGTAAAGACTTGCAATGACGGAATTATGTGATGTTATGTCTGACATCGTTAGAAATTACTAACATTTGAGATGTTGATGTTCCGACAGTTTTAGATCATCTGCTCAACTGGACGTCGTTTAAGAAAACCCACGTAAACTGCATCAAGAGTTCATCTTCCACACGTGTCTTCGCAAACGTGTTATCTGTTCAGAATTGCGACGTTAATTATATGGAATATAGTGAGTAGAACTGTTTTTTTTCTTCAGCGAAGTAACATCAGCATATTATGAAACTTTGTCCGTCCGACATCTGTCGGTGATTTTCATTGTATTACAATGCAATGAAGGGATTGATTCTCTTATCAAGACACGGTCCGGGTGCGGAAACGATGAACGTGTATTCACTGCTGCCTGGTTGCAGTGGCCCGCCATAGAAGCCGTGGAGTCCCGTCTTCATGCAGTAAAACTTGCTTCTGACGCCTCGACCAACACACCTGAAAATGGTTACATAAAAATCGTATACATACATATGTTTTTTTACTGTTGCCTACAATGCTTTTTGCGCCGGATTTAGGACTATGGGGTCCCTGGGCAGTTATTGGGTTGGTATCATATCATAATGGTTTTCTCTCCTCTCTTCTACAGTATGACTTCACATCTAAATAAAAATACGTCTTTTGCCTATTTAGAACACCAATTCGCATCATATTGAAGCACTCAAATTGTGTTTAAACTGTTTCTACCCCAACGAAAATACCAACAAAGCGTTTTGTGGAGGCCCCCATAAAATATACTGTGAAGCCCCTGAGCAACTGCTTCGCCTGCCCTGTCCTAAGTCCGGCACTAACGCTTTTGAAATATAATTTCCCTGCTATGACATGTACAAACGGGTCATGGTGACACAACCACTATATACTCTTGCGAAACGTAATACCGTGTACCTGATTGCTAGGCATAAAACGAATCGGGACCCGTTTACATCTCGTTTCCTCTGCGTGTTTGACAGAAACAGCTTAGTTTTGAAAATCATAAACATGTTTGGCAGAAACACCATAAATTTGAAAACCGCAAAGTGTTTTCATCCTCTACATAACACCCCCTTTTAAAAATATTTGTATCAACACCCAATAACACGTATGTAAACAACAATGTATTTATCACGGGTACAATTATATGGTAAAACGGTGTTTCGTCCCCACCTACGAACGTAACGGTGTGGTAGCCGTGGCGGATTAACCAATAGACATTATAGGCACTTGCCTAGGGCCCACGGAAATACTCGAGCATATTTTTGGTAGACTGAATATTCTTGAAACCCAGCTAGCAAGGCACGATTTGTTCAATGCTGGCTCCTGTATAAGTTTCATTGGTACGTCATTGGCTCAATTAGTAGTTGTGTACGCTGGAAATAAGGGAATAATCCTGAGCTGATGTAGGCTCTATATGTTTGAATGTTAACATACAGTATAGAGGTATTATTACATAGCTTACTATAAAGGAGAAACATATTCATCAACACCCCCCCCCCCCCCCCCCCCCCCAGTCTTCCGATGTCATGATCCGACAGTGATGTCCTCGCCCCATTATTTATTTCGTTCCGATGCCAGTGGAGGTGTTTTGGCAAGCTTCAGGGGGGGGTGCAATAGGATGTTTGGGGCCCGCTAGACTACCCTCTCTGGATCCGCCAGTGTGTCTACATAGGGCCTACGAAAACGCCGGCGCCATTCAATCAACGCATGCGAATGAGTTATCATCGTCGTTTTATCGTCTCTATACGATGGCAACCTCCGTCTTGGTACGCAGTGGCAACGACGATTTACCAGATTTCCTTTACTTATAATGTGTTCACAGCAGCTGTGATAATCTTTCTCTTCCGTCGTGTCCATGTTTATACGTGAAAACATGTTTAGCGCACGTTTCATTCCTCGATGTTGTGAAGGCTAAGCGAATGATCTATTTACTGGATTCGGCTTTCTGGGTGTCAATCTTAGCCAAGTTGTCATCGCCGATCTTGATCGCATTTCGTCTTTGATATAGGTAAGTCAGTATGTACTATGTATAATAGTTGTTTTGTTGTGGCAATTGAAGGTGTTTTAATATAAACAAAATACATAACAATTGTGGGAATTTAGTTTTAATCTTACAGATAAAGTTGTAGGCCATGCCTTGGCAAACCAGGCTAATAAAGGATTTATAACACTATAATATTGGCATTACTATCCTATAACAATTATCATATAGCTTAGGGCAATGGTTCTCAAACCCTGGGCCTGGGTAATTTCAGGGGTCTCTTCTGATGATTTGGGCATTGTATAATTGGGAATCAGCTGATTGTACGTTTTGCATAGGCATAATCAACCGTGTTTTGGAGATGTGTTGAAAAACTTAGATTTCTATTGCAAAGGATACTATCTTGAAGCTGAAAGGTGGGAGTATGGAAAGAGGATACCCCCTGGAAACATATGCCCTCAGTTCGCACCGTTTTAAGAACATGTGACTGGACACGAACTCTGTTCATGATATAGTTCTATTCTACGCACACAAGTCAATTAGCTGACATTGTGATAAGTACAAAGGCACCGTCGCTGCCCGTCAGAGTGGAAATTTAACTTTTACGGGTATCTCAAACAAAATTAAACTTCTCTCAACTTGGCCAGAACATGGTTGAGAATTACAACTGACCTGCCTCATTGATATGTGCTAAAATCTCGGAACGTTTAACTCCAATTGATATTTGATAATAGATTTCTTTTTGAGAAATTCAAAACCAAATTTTCATAAAATTGGAGGCGCAAGATTTATTTGTCATGTTGGAAACAATATTAGAACTCAGAGTTTCTAAGATAATTCTGTGAAACACTGAATCCAACATATAGGCTAGTACTGAGTGGTCCATTCAATGTCCCATTGACACCTACACCTGATGACAATGACATTGCTCAGACAGAGCTTCTGGGACTCCAGCAACATTCAGGTGCTATGGTGAATTTTTATTCTGAAACTGTAACAATGACACAAGCAACTACTGGCCTAGGCGCACTGTCTAGCTACAGTATAGTGTGTACAGAGTCAGAAATGGGTTTACATAATGGCTTCAATAACTACATGATTTATTCAACATATACATTTATTAGTACGCATAATGTATAAAGAAAAAACATAATCGTAAATGAAATTGGAATAATACAAAAAACATACACTGTTGTTCAATAGTTATGATAATTTGAGCCAACTAAAAAGAAACATATGCACTTATGATTTAATAGTAAGTGTTTTGGATGATGGCCACCACGTCTTAGATCATTTAAATAATCACGGTGGCTGATTTATGTAATTACTAGAGCCCTACACCCTGAATGATAATGACACCTAAAGCATGACGTGAAATAATCAAGCAGTACTGCATGACAAGTTTGGGGTCGGGATTTCTTGACAAGAAACTGTTTCTTTTTCACTGGCATATATAATAAAATAGAGGCTGTGGTCCCCAAAAATATATAACATGTTTCATTTGTATATGGCATCTTGTAAGTGAAGTTATAGAAATAATGTATGTGATGATGTTTCATTCTGTTGTGTACATTATAATATTATGCTCTACTATATGTTGTTTAAATAATATATTATAATAATGTGTGTTATTATAATGTTCAATATGTTGTTATATGGTCTAATGTATGTTAACAAAACAAGGCTTGCACTAATTCATCTATGTACAAGTAAGTTCGCCTTCCACTGCTGACTGGTATCTAAGGCTTTCATTGTTTGCCTAATGCATAATATCATAAAATCCTGATTTATTCCTGTCCGGGGTAGAAACTGGTGGCAGCACATTGTAGTATGCATTTCACATTAAATTATTACTGTCAGTTGGTAACAAAACATACTAGTAGATGAATGACAATACATAATTTATTGTAATTATTGCCATTGTCAATTGGTAACAGTAATCTCATGACAGTAAATAATCACTGTCAATTGGTGACAACACATTGTAGTAATATTACGACACTATAACATTATTATCCCTGTCTGTTGGACACTGCAGTAGACGTATGACAGTACATCATCCCTGACTGTTGGTGACAACACATTGCAATAGACGTATGACAGTGCATTATCCCTGTTTACTGGTGACAACACATTGCAGTGGACGTATGACAGTACATTATCACAGTCAGTTGGTGACAAAACATTGCAGTGCACGTATGACAGTACAGTACATTATCCCTGTATGTTGGTGACAACACATTGCAGTGACGTATGACAGTACATTATCCCTGTTTGTTGGTGACAACACATTGCAGTAGACGTATGTCAGTACATTATCACTGTCAATGACCATTAACACAAAAATAAACAATTATGTCGTTTTTGGTATAGCAGATTATTTTTTATTGCAGTGGAAAGAAGACGACCAGTTGATGGCAAGGAACTGGTTGCAGCAATGGAGGTGATCCCATCTGCAGCAGGACCATGGGTAGCTGCTTCAACAAGTCTTCCATTGGTTTTACATCCAAATTGGTGGATCTCCTTTTCTTGACTTTAAGACTCGATGCAAATGTTTTGTGATATTGCTTTACTTTTCTGTTGGATAGTCGAGTACATGTGAAACAGGTCCTAGCAACTTGTCCCATGATCATTCGGACAGAGATGATGAGTCCGACATGGAGTGTGAGGAGGAGGATGTCCACAGTACAGTCTTTCGTTGTGCTGGCAGTTCTTTTGATCACTTTCAGCCGCTGCTCCAGAAAATCAATAAGTTTGACGAGAAACGGTCTTTCTGGAAACAGACCCAGACAATGTTAAGGACAAGAATGCTATTCTTATTAAAATAAAGATGCATGGTGTTTCTCAGTCTATTTGCTATATACCAATGCAGGATTTGCCTAGATTGCACAAAGGGTTTTTAATAAAACACTTTGTTCCAAAAAAATTGACAACATTCTTGTTCATGCAATCCCGACCTCAGCAGGGAAAGTCTTTGCTGACAGCTTATGTTTGCCTTTTGAAAACTGGGAAATGGCCACCGAAAGATCCCCCTTTTTCTTACATTCAAAAACTAATGCTCATTCACTTTGGCCAACTTGCAATATTTATACACCAATAATTTTATTTAACAAATATGCATTTTGGTAACATTTACGATAACAAATTTAGAAATTCGTAAGCAATTATTAATAAAACATATTACAGAGTAAATTGACAAAAGGCACCACATATTTAAATATGTCATATATAGATGCTTGTTTTCATTTAACAACAATTAAGAAACATTATCAGTGTTAAGGGCTTATGTTATTACTTTCTGAAAAGAGGTAATGATGTTTGTTAACTTATTTATTTACTATATCAGTGACTTTGCAGTCTGTGTTAAAGCTAGTTTGGAAGAAAATCGGTTGATGATTATATTAGAGAATAGCATTTTTGTCCCATATAAATAGTTTTCATGCAATTTTTGTTGAACATGTTTTTCCGAAAGTTTGGCATGTTAGCATACAATAATTTTGATACGCAATACAATTGACATATTCCTCTTAAACTGTTGTTTTATCATGTCTTTTACACTTTAATTTACTTATGGCAATCTTAAGACGTCCTGCTACATAGGGTGAACCCTACAGACCACACATTTGCTGATCATGAATCTGAGCGTGAATATTAATATAATTATAACTGTAAAATAGCTTCGCTTATGATGTTTGTGATTTACGTTTAACACTATAACGTCTTAATGTGTAAACTTGGGGTTTGTGCTGAAATTTGATTAAAATTACAATATCATTACACTGTACAAATGGAACATTGTTAAGCTACCAAAATGTGAAATACCCCCAGGTTAGTTGTTCCTGCCCAATATGCAATACAGTATTAGAAACATAACCAATAGTACTGTATCATGTTACATATATGTTTATTGAATCTGCCACAGCGACCTATTTTTGTGGCACTCGATTTCCTGTAGATGTGGTTGCTGTAAGCATTTATTGCTGTTTGTGTTATTTGATTATTGAAGAATAAGATTGCCACCCAGAGAATTAACTATAGGTGGCTGGTGGACAAGGAAGCCCTTTGGCTTATCGAAAGTCCAACCCTTTTATCTATGTGTATCCCGCCCTTCTGAGATATGTGTCGATTTTATTTTTAAACATATTCACACTACTAGCACCCACACAATCAGCAGATATTCTGTTCCATTCATTTACAGTCCTTTGTGAAAATGAGAACTTTCTTATATCTAATCTACACTGCTCCTTTGCTAATGTAACTTCATGTCCTCTAGTCCTTCTATCTTTCTTAACTGAGAAAAAAATATTTCTATCAATATTTTCATAACCATTTATTATTTTAAACACTTCTATCTGATCTCCTCTCAATCTCCTGGTCTCTAGTGTTATTAAACCACATTCTTTTAGGCAAATTTCATAACTAAGATCCCTCAGTTTTGGTATCATTTTAGTCGCTCTCCTCTGTACTCTTTCTAGCATATCTATGTCCTTCTTGCGATATGGCCTCCACGCTTGTATACAATATTCTAAATGAAGCCTCACTATTGTTTTATATAGCGGTATTGTTAGTTCTTTTTCTTTATACGCTATATTTCGCCTAATTAATCCA
Organism: Escarpia spicata; assembly: GCA_963995525.1. Taxonomy (NCBI): domain Eukaryota; kingdom Metazoa; phylum Annelida; class Polychaeta; order Sabellida; family Siboglinidae; genus Escarpia; species Escarpia spicata. Next base: position 19,594,544 of record OZ023210.1, read on the forward strand.
AGGATTTGATTTCCCTTTGAAGCTGCAATTCCGCACTGCTCTGAAACCTTCATATCAGCACTAATGGATAACCCTAAGTCCTATTCTTTTACAGTAGTACTTAGTACAGTACCTCCCATTGTATATTATACATCTTCATTCTCATGTCCTGTGTGGAGGCATTTACATTTCCCAAAATTGAGCAGCATTTGCCACTTTTCAGACCATTTGATCAACCTGTCAATGCTGTCTATCTCCATCACTTTTAATCTTTCTAAACACTTTTGTATCATCCGCAAATTTCAACACCTTGCTTGTTATTTCATCATCCAAATCGTTGATATATATTAAGAATAATATAGGTTCTAGTACTGATCCCTGTGGTACCTCATTCAATACCGATTTCCAGTTTGAAGCCTCCCCATCAACTACTACACGTTGTCTTCTGTCAATCAGCCATTTCTCTATCCAGTTTATATTTACCATTTCCTATGCCATGGGCCTTTAGTTTAAGCAGTAATCTTTGATGTGGTACTTTGTCGAAAGCTTTTTGAAAATCTAAGTAGACGATATCTATTGGTGATCCCTCATCTACCCACTTAGTGATGTCTTCCAAAAACGTAACATATTTCTTAAGCATGACCTCGCTTTTAAAAACCCATGTTGAGATGGGTTTGTCAAGTTATGTTTAACAAGAATATCCACCTTGTGATCTTAGTCAGTCTTTCTAATAATTTGCAAATCACTGATGTTAAACTCACTGGTCTATAGTTATCTGACTTGTTTCTCGAACCTTTTTTAAATAACGGTATAATGTTTGCCTCTTTCCATTCTAAAGGAACCACTCCCTTTTCTACTAAGAAATTAAAAACTGTTGCAAGCGGTATGCTAATTTGTTCTAAAATTTCCAATAGTTGTTTGGGCGGAATCCCATCCACTCCAAATGATATATTATCCTTCGTAACACTAGTGACCATGTAGTGAGCATGTCCACCATTGTCTGCTTCCTCGCTCTACTACAGGTCAAACAGTTTGTCCTTGTACAGACAGTCAATGATGCCGCCTCTTTAGTTTCACAGCTGCAGCAGAATGTGCAATGCAGTGTTTGATAGTAGAGCTAGCAGGACAATTTCAGCAAAAAATAAACACATGTTATCCAGGCAGCAGTCACTGTTGCTATGATATACACTAAAGATTAATGGGCACTTTTTTTATCAGAGATGGATGTTATCTAATAATAATAAGGTAACTTCTTCTGCTCATAATTCTTTAGAAATCAAGTTTACTGATCAGTGTAGGAGTCATGTGTTTTTCTCCATTATTCCAGTGCCCTTTTAAGGTTTTATTTCGGCTTCAAAATGCACCCAGTTGCAATTGGATACACAGTTTCGGACTACCAGATCCCTTCTACATAGGCGTCAGGGTGTGGTGAATATTGTGATGGGGCTGTGGGGGGCTGCGGCACACCAAAACCCTTCAATTGCACCCCCATTCGTGAGTTCACCAAAACCTTCAACTGCACCCTTTTGCCAAAATATGCATCTCACGCCCCCCCCCCCCCCCCCACCAAAATATGGGGACTCACCCACAAGCTCGGTACCTATGGTGCGTCAGGACAGGGGCTGCCCCCCTGGTCCCGATGTCTATATACCAGTGGCGTAGCCAGAGTGGGGGCCAAGGAGGCCACGCCCCCCCCCCAATGCCGGAAAATTAGGAGGGTAGGAGACTGAGGATCTGTAACTGGTTGCCTGATTCACAGAGTGACAAGGTACACAGGTTATAGGGGTGCCTGTGTATGACTTCCCTGTCCTACACTTTGACAAAGAAATTTGTCATCATTCAAATGGGATTAAGTTACCTAAAGTGGAGGAATCCACCGCTTCTGCCGTAGGCAGTAAGCATCCAGCAGGCTGCAGCCCTAGAGGTGACAGGGCAACGAAAATATCATCGTTCACAATGTGCTTGATGGCTAATGCCTATTATTATATTAACACATGCACGGATGCAAAATGAGAGTTGCCCGACAAGATGATTAGTTACTGGAACTAAGATCACGTTGCACGTTGCAGCCAAAGCCATTTATCTTGTCGATTTTCCACTGGGTAGTCGGAACTTCGTATTGTGAATTTATTCAGTTTAATAAGCGACACATGACATAGAAATTTTTTTTGAAGCTCACTCGACGCCGCCGTCGTAGTGTAGTTAGTGGTTGAACGCCAGCGCCTCGTCATCCATGTTAAGGTACAAATGTTTATTGTTTCATCGGAGTAAGTAACTAAGTGTTGGTATTTGTCATGTTGCTTGTCTGTAGATTTGGGAGATGCAGCATGGGAAATATGGCGGCTATGGGTGGATATTATGTAGGGGCTGTATGAGTTTGTGTATTTCTGGTATTGTGTCGTTTTTCTCTTAATTTGTCGGCTTCTATGAAAGTTGTTGTTGCACTGGCAGCTACATCGGTCAGTAAACTTGGTTGTTGTGTCGTCAGTTTAAAGGAATTGGGTTTGAGAAACCGACACAATGTAGCATTGCGACGAAATCATGCGATGCACGAATATTGGACACTAGTTTATTGTACACTATACACACACGCATGCACGCACGCACGCACGCACGCACGCACGCACGCACACACACACACACACACACACATATAATTGCTCATTGCTTGCTTGGATGCCGGATGGCCCCCTCCAATACAAAATCCTCTCTACGCCACTGCTATATACTCTATATTATATATAACAAATTGTGCTTCCACGTGTATTCAAGCCTATCTACGCCTCTGAATCCGGACCCAAAATGTTGGAGCATGCATGTTTTGCAGCGTCTCACTTTCCGCGTGATTTAACAAGATTTAACAAGATTGTCATCCAGAGAATTAACTCTAGATGGCAAGTGGACAAGGAAGCCCTTTGGCTTATCGAGAGTCCAACCCTTTTATCTACATATATCCAGCCCTTCTGAGGTATGTGTCGATTTTATTTTTAAACATATTCACACTACTAGCACCCACACAATCATCAGATAATCTGTTCCATTCATTTCGCAGTCCTTTGTGAAAATGATAACTTTCTTACGTCTAATCTACACTGCTCCTTTACTAATGTAACTTCATGTCCTCTAGTCTTTCTATCTTTCTTAACTGAAAAAAAACATATTTCTATCAATATTTTCATAACCATTCAATATTTTAAACACTTCTATCCGATCTCCTCTCAATCTCCTGGTCTCTAGTGTTGTTAAACCACATTTTCTTAGGCGTTTTTCATAACTAAGATCCCTCAGTTTTGATATCATTTTAGTCGCTCTCCTCTGTACTCTTTCTAGCATATCTATGTCCTTCTTGCGGTATGGCCTCCACGCTTGTATACAATATTCTAAATGAGGCCTAACTATTGTTTTGTACAGCGGTATTGTTAGTTCTTTTTCTTGATATGCTATATTTCGCCTAATCAATCCAAGGATTTGATTTCGTTTTGAAGCTGCAATTCCACACTGCTCTGAAACCTTCATGTCAGCACTAATTGTCAGCCCTAAGTCTTTTTTTTACAGTAGTACTTAGTACAGTCCCCCCCCCCCCCCCCCCCCATTGTATATTCTACATATTCGTTCCCATGTCCTGTGTGAAGGCATTTACATTTCCCAAAATTGAACAACATTTGCCACTTTTCAGACCATTTGATCAATCTGTCAAGATCATCTTGTAAATGCTGTCTATCTCCATCACTTTTAATCCTTCTAAACATGTTTGTATCATATGCAAATTTCAACACGTTGCTAGCTATATCATCGTCCAAATCGTTTATATATAATAATTATTAAGAATAATATAGGTCCCAGTACTGATCCCTGTGGAACCCCACTCAAAACAGATTTCCAGTTTGAAGCCTCCCCATCAACAACTACCCGTTGTCTTCTGTCAATCAGCCAATTTTCTATCCAGTTAATTATACCATTTCCTATGCCAGGGGCCTTTAGTTTAAGCAGTAATCTTTGATGTGGCACTTTGTCGAAAGCTTTTTGAAAATCTAAATAGATGATATCTACTGGTGATCCATCATCTACCCATTTAGTGATATCTTCCAAAAAACATAACATATTTGTTAAGCATGACCTCGCTTTTAGAAACCCATGTTGAGATGGGTTTATCAAGTTATGTTTAACAAGAAAATCCACCATGTGATCTTTAATTAGTCTTTCTAATAATTTACAAATCACCGATGTTAAACTAACTGGTCTATAATTATTTGACTTGTTTGTCGAACCTTTTTTAAATAACGGTATAATGTTTGCTTCTTTCCATTCTAAAGGAACCACTCCCTCTTCTAATGGGAAGTTGAAAACTGTTGCAAGCGGTATGCTAATTTGTTCTACAATTTCCAATAGTAGTTTGGGTAGAATACCATCCACTCCAGGTGATATATTATCCTTCATAGCCCTAATTTTCTTAGCTACCATTTCTGGGGTTACAATTAACTGTCTTAAATAGTCTGATTCTGCCCCCTTGAACTTAGCCTATGGTAATGGCAGTGAACTAGTGTCTTCTCTGGTAAACACTGAACTAAAATACTCATTCAGGTCTTCTGCCATTAAGAATCTTTCTGATATTATATTTCCAGCACTATCTTCTAGAGGACCGACCTTATCCTGAACTTTCTGTTTGCTTCGAACATACGCATAAAAACTCTTGCTGTCATGTTTTATATTACAAGCTAATTTATGTTCATAGCTTCTCTTTGAATTTCTAATTTCAGCTGTAGCTTGGTTTAGTGCTTCTTTATAAATGTTGTAGTCTTCGTCATTTCCAGTACGCAGTACGTCTATATGACTTCCACATCATTTGTTTATACTTAATTTTTCTAATGGCTTCTTTCGATAAGTATTTCTTTCTGGTCCGTTTCCCTTGTTTTCTGCATAAAGGGAACAAATTTATCTACGATGCATTCTATTTCATTCTTTAAGATATTCCAGCATTCTGTTGCTGTCTTATTCTTCAGTGTATTATTCCAGTCTATCTTTGCTAAATATTTCCTCATGTCCTTATACCTTCCTTTGTGGAAATACTGCTTTTTCCTATTCCTTTCTGATTTTACTTTGATGATCAAATGTATCTGGTTGTGATCACAACTCGCCAGTGGCTCACATATCTTGACATTGTCAACTAATTCATTTTGTGAGGACAAAACTATGTCTAACACATTCTCACCCCTGGTTGGTTCTTGCACATGTTGACAAAGGAAAGTATCTTAAACTAAAACTAAAACCTTGTGGTCCTCACTCCCCATACTCTGTAGAGATTTCCATTTGATATGCCCATGGATAAAATCCCCCATAATAATACAGTCCCGTTTGCTTACTTCCCTTATAGCGTTTTGTATTTTTTCATGCTCTTCTATGCTTATGTTTGGACTTCGATAAACTAACCCAACTATTAACGTTGAGTTTCCTGTAACTATGTTACACCAAACAGCTTCTTCGCAATCTGCTTCTCTTTCTAATTTTATTTCATAAGCCAGGATAGATTCTTTAATATATAACATAACTCCACCTCCCTTTCTTCCTATTCTATCTTTCCTAAACATTACATATCCTGTCAGTCCCAATTCGGCATCTGATATATCGGTGGTAGTCCAGGATTCGGTTATACCTATTAGGTGAGGGTCAATATCTTCTATCATAATGTTTAGTTAATTTCTGTTGTTTACTATACTCCTTGCATTTAAACAAACACATTTATATCCAACTTCAGAAGAGTTTTCCAGACTGTTCTTTGCCGATTTATTTGTGCTGTCTTTATCTATCACTCCAGTTTCAGGCTTCTCTGCGAGTCCCCCTGCGAATTTAGTGTAGATGCAACCTGTCCCACTGTCAACAGATCGCAACAGATTCTCTGAGAGTACTGCTGCCCCCTTTCGACAGATTTACAGGTAGTAATTATATACAAGTTTAAATTTACATATTATATTAATTATAATTACATCATATAATTATATTAATGACGTAGAATATATTGACGACATGCATTCTATTATTGTAAATTGCTAATGCGGTAATCCAACACGGACTGATAGGCGACGCGTTGACACGCGCTCGTTGTCAATTTGAAGGCTACCCCCATTGTAATCATCACCCCCCGTGGCCGTCATCACAATACCCCACTTCGCACTTACCCTTGTATTTGTGTATCAGTCTTTTAAATAAATGTGTTCAACATAGCATATTATTTGATGGCATTTCCTATTACAATTGCTGCATATTTTCAATTGCTACCGTTTGCTTTTACAGAGCAAGATTGTGGTAACGATGAACTTTCGTTTCGCCAAGGGGGTAGCGTTGTCAAATGTAACAGCCACGATCGTAGCAATGGCGAATCTGTCCTAACGTGTATAATTGAGGCTATAACACGTCGTATTGGTGGAGCTGTGTCAGCATTCCGTAGTACTCGTGGCTCCGGCACCGACTGGCAGTAGCAGCAATGACAGGTCGGGGAGGGAAGAAACGTCGACAGGCTCGGTCCCGGTCGTCCAGGGCAGGGGTGTTGTTTCCGGTCGCTCGTATGCACCGATATCTAAGCAAAGTGACGCACAAGTTTCGCATTAGTGCAGCGGCGCCGGTCTATCAAGCCGCCGTCATCGAGTATCTCACCGGTAGATCGCTTTCGTTAAATACACCGCGGCCCTGGGTCTGATTGAGTATAACCGTGGCGTTGGCCATAATGATAATCAGTGATCATTACTGGAATCTGGTAATTTGCGCAGGTCATCAAAGCGTGACTACTGCTGATGACGCGTGAAGACTGTCCCTTGTTGTATTGGTTATAACAATATCATTGAGAACTCATAAACTAAGGTTAAAATTAATACATGAACACCTAGAGGCTAGCAATATTTGTTTGAAGAGGGAGTTTTAACATAAATTATAATCGTGTCTAGAGGCATAATTCGACTTCTCGAACTTAATTCCAATTTCTTGGTCATAGACACGGCCCATACAACAATCAATTATATTAGCAAAATATTGATATGATGTATATCATGTATTAATTAGAAGAACTAGAACTAGAACAACACACAGCCTGCCAAGTTGCATTTAATAAACCCAAAACATTCTTCACAGTTTGAATACTTTGGCTACAGAATGATCAAATTGTAAACAAAACATTCAGACCTGTTCTAAACATGCTCTATCTGCAATATTGCAGGTGCCGGGTGGGTTGGTTAACTTAAAAAAAACGGATGTTTGTTACATTCACGAGGTTCCCACATTCAGTGAACTTCCTGCTAATAATTACTACCTCTGGATGATTCTGGGTAATAGAACAGACAACCTCACCATTTATTTGTTGAAATTTGTTTACTATTGTGGACATATTTGTTTAGTGTTGTTGACATGTTTGTTTATTGTTGTTGACACGTTGGTTTATTGTTGTTGACATGTTCGTTTATGTTGTTGACATGTTTGTTTATTGCTGTTGACAGCTGAGATCCTGGAGTTAGCCGGCAATGCTGCCAGGGACAACAAACGAGGTCGTGTGACACCGAGACACATCCTCCTTGCTATAGCCAATGATGAGGAGTTGCATCAAGTAATGTATTGTATTCTCACAAACAAGAGGCTGCTAAAACACCACATTCTCATGAGCCAGGGGCTGCTAACCAAACCCCATTCTCACAAGCCACGAGCTGTACATAAAAGCCAGGCATGGGGTCAGCACATTGATAGTTTTCCCATTGGCGACCATGTTAACGTTTTGTCTGATCGTAAGAAAACGTGACCTAGAAACTGTATTAAACTTCTCACCTGCCGTTGTCATCATCTCATTGACATGCTGGTCGAGTTTAGTCAAAATCTAATATTTCTAGCTCTTACAAAATGCCTGTATGTATGACACCCGTCAATATTTACAAATGGGTGCAGGCAGTAATCCGGCTAAAGTGTCAACTAGCCAAATTGCAGCCAAATTCCCTTCCGCTTAGTAAAATCAGCTAAAAAGACATCATTTTACTGTCAACAGCTTCTACAATCTCATCTAGAAATCCGACTGCTCAAATGCACTTATGTCAGAGCAAGTGAATATTGTAAAAAATCATTTCTAAAAAATATACTGCACCTTTTTTCATCTGTAACCAAGCAGGAAGTCTAACAGGGTCCTGACCCCGGATATTGTTGTACAACTGACAACCCTGGTTTGTGAGAATGTATCGCTCTTACATTTTGTATTCCCTGATTAGCTTTGCTCCACCTTCTGTAACAAGCCGATAGTGTTGTTGATTATGAGCAGACATGGGGTCAAATACATTGAAAAGTATTTAAATACAAATACTCTTGAGGGAGTCAAATACAAATACTTTGAAATGCAACAGTATTTAAATACAAATACATTGGAAAGTATTTCAAATACTTTTCAAATACTTTTTACTTTCAAACTACATTACAATATACAGCCTGTAGCTACAAAAAAGCAAGTCTTATATTGAGATATGTGGTTTATTGGCATAATTCTTATGATGTTATATACAACCATGGTGAGATATACTGCTTATTAAATGTAAAACTATACCATTGGAAACCAATCCTTTGCTGCTAAAGTCTGTTATGGTATACAGGTTGGTCTTTGTGGCGTCAACATCTGTCACCAGAGAGAGCAAATATTAGACACAATAACTGGCCTTAGCAGTCACTGCCACATTGGTTAGATACCAGGTAGGTAGTTTGGTTAGCTGGGGCTTGGAAACTATGATCAAAATACAGACAGACCAGTGCAACAAAGTCTCCTTTTTGCTAATTGCATCACAGTGACAACTGACAAGTAAGGCTTCTCACATAATGGCATTACCTTGCCATTATTTCTGAGCGGAAAAGTGGTGAATTGCCAAATGACATAGTAAAATTCCTCAACTCTTAAGAATTCAAACAAGAATAATTTTCAGTTGTCATTTATTGATAATCATGTCCTATGTATTTGAAAAAAGTATTTAAACATTTCAAATACTTTAGGAAAGTATTTAAATACAAGTACTTTCATGTCAAATACAAATACTTTTTAAAAAGTATTTAAATACTTTCAAATACAAATGTATTTGACCCCATGTCTGATTTTGAGGGGTGTATTTTTGAACCTGCAACTGCAGTCTCACAAAAAACTTCCCACTTTGAGGCTCACTAAACACCTCCAACTGCATCCACCCTTGAGGCTCATCCAAACACCTCCAACTGCATCCACCCTTGAGGCTCATCCAAACACCTCCAACTGCATCCACCCTTGAGGCTCATCCAAACACCTCCAACTGCATCCACCCTTGAGGCTCATCCAAACACCTCCAACTGCATCCTCCCTTGAGGCTCATCCGTTCAAGTGGAACTCTACCATTACACCACCCAGCCTACGCCCTACAGACATGTATAAAGCTGAACTGTTTAAGAATCTACCACACAGGGCTTGACACACAGTAAATGTGTTTTACAAGATGTGTACCAAAGAGCTGTATCCCACAGATTGTACCAGCCAAACTGTTGTTTGTGTCCTGCATTGTATGTCAGTAGCAAGCAAGACAAAAATAAGTTACAGTTGCACTTTCTCCTGTTTTGTAGTAGCGTCATGCATTGTTTTCTTCGGCCAAACATAACAATTTGCGGATAAGATATTCTGTCCAGGAACTGCACAAAAATGCTGCTTTTCATAATCTGATAATGTTATGCTTTATTTATCTGCAAGAACTCCACGTCATGATGAATGTACTTCTGGCAATACTTTTGAACCTGCACTGCCTGCATGACCCATAGCAGAGAACTGGCAACAGGAAAAGGCAAAACTCCTCTTCTGGTTCTAATTCTGCCAACACTAACAGGGTGATATTATGATTTTAGCTTTTACGACATGTTACAATCGCATCAGGAGGTGTCCTTCCAAAGATTCACGCTGAACTCCTGCAGCGCAAGAAAGGAGGGCGGTTCGCCACCACCCCAAACTCCACAGCCGTTGGTACGTCGTATGCAAAGCAGACTCCTCCGATGACAATGGCAGCACGGAAGTTGCCTCCAAAGAAAGCCGCCATCAGCAACTATGCAAAGGCATCAACAGTGAAGTCAAAGTCTACTGTGAAGCAGGCAGGGAAGGTGTGGTGAAATAATGTTGATCCCCAAAAACCTTTCGTGAGGTGTTATGGGCAAATTAAATCAGTGTAAATATTTCCTTGTAAAATTATGTGACATGGTCATCACACAGGTAAATTCAAACAAACATATGTAAAATTGACCTTTATCCCAGTTGTCATGCTAACTAATTAGATGTGTGTAAGTTATGTTATATCTCGGCAAGTTGTGCTCACCCATCCTCTCAAGCTAGTGGTGGTAGTTGACTACACTACCCCTGGCAGACATCCTCTCAGGCCAGGGGTGGTAGTTGACTACACTACCCCTGGCAGACATCCTCTCAAGCTAGTGGTGGTAGTTGACTACACTACCCCTGGCAGACATCCTCTCAGGCCAGGGGTGGTAGTTGACTACACTACCCCTGGCAGACATCCTCTCAAGCCAGGGGTGGTAGTTGACTACACTACCCCTGGCAGACATCCTCTCAAGCCAGGGGTGGTAGTTGACTACACTACCCCTGGCAGACATCCTCTCAAGCCAGGGGTGGTAGTTGACTACACTACCCCTGACAGACATCCTCCCAAGCCAGGAGTGGTAGTTGACTACACTACCCCTGACAGACATCCTCCCAAGCCAGGGGTGGTAGTTGACTACACTACCCCTGACAGACATCCTCTCAAGCCAGGGATGGTAGTTGACTACACTGCCCCTGACAGACATCCTCTCAAGCCAGGGGTGGTAGTTGACTACACTGCCCCTGACAGACATCCTCTCAAGCCAGGGGTGGTAGTTGACTACACTACCCCTGACAGACATCCTCTCAAGCCAGGGGTGGTAGTTGACTACACTGCCCCTGACAGACATCCTCCCAAGCCAGGGGTGGTAGTTGACTACACTACCCCTGACAGACATCCTCTCAAGCCAGGGATGGTAGTTGACTACACTACCCCTGACAGACATCCTCTCAAGCCAGGGGTGGTAGTTGACTACACTACCCCTGGCAGACATCCTCTCAAGCCAGGGGTGGTAGTTGACTACACTACCCCTGGCAGACATCCTCTCAATCCAGGGGTGGTAGTTGACTACACTGCCCCTGACAGACATCCTCTCTAGCCAGGGGTGGTAGTTGACTACACTACCCCTGACAGACATCCTCCCAAGCCAGGGGTGGTAGTTGACTACACTACCCCTGGCAGACATCCTCTCTAGCCAGGGGTGGTAGTTGACTACACTACCCCTGACAGACATCCTCCCAAGCCAGGGGTGGTAGTTGACTACACTGCCCCTGACAGACATCCTCTCAAGCCAGGGGTGGTAGTTGACTACACTACCCCTGACAGACATCCTCTCAAGCCAGGGGTGGTAGTTGACTACACTGCCCCTGACAGACATCCTCCCAAGCCAGGGGTGGTAGTTGACTACACTACCCCTGACAGACATCCTCTCAAGCCAGGGATGGTAGTTGACTACACTACCCCTGACAGACATCCTCTCAAGCCAGGGGTGGTAGTTGACTACACTACCCCTGGCAGACATCCTCTCAAGCCAGGGGTGGTAGTTGACTACACTACCCCTGGCAGACATCCTCTCAATCCAGGGGTGGTAGTTGACTACACTGCCCCTGACAGACATCCTCTCTAGCCAGGGGTGGTAGTTGACTACACTACCCCTGACAGACATCCTCCCAAGCCAGGGGTGGTAGTTGACTACACTACCCCTGGCAGACATCCTCTCAAGCCAGGGGTGGTAGTTGACTACACTACCCCTGGCAGACATCCTCTCAATCCAGGGGTGGTAGTTGACTACACTGCCCCTGACAGACATCCTCTCTAGCCAGGGGTGGTAGTTGACTACACTACCCCTGGCAGACATCCTCTCTAGCCAGGGTGGTAGTTGACTACACTACCCCTGACAGACATCCTCCCAAGCCAGGAGTGGTAGTTGACTACACTACCCCTGACAGACATCCTCCCAAGCCAGGGGTGGTAGTTGACTACACTACCCCTGACAGACATCCTCTCAAGCCAGGGATGGTAGTTGACTACACTACCCCTGACAGACATCCTCCCAAGCCAGGAGTGGTAGTTGACTACACTACCCCTGACAGACATCCTCCCAAGCCAGGGGTGGTAGTTGACTACACTACCCCTGACAGACATCCTCTCAAGCCAGGGATGGTAGTTGACTACACTACCCCTGACAGACATCCTCTCTAGCCAGGGGTGGTAGTTGACTACACTACCCTTGACAGACATCCTCCCAAGCCAGGGGTGGTAGTTGACTACACTACCCCTGGCAGACATCCTCTCTAGCCAGGGTGGTAGTTGACTACACTACCCCTGACAGACATCCTCCCAAGCCAGGAGTGGTAGTTGACTACACTATCCCTGACAGACATCCTCCCAAGCCAGGAGTGGTAGTTGACTACACTATCCCTGACAGACATCCTCCCAAGCCAGGGGTGGTAGTTGACTACACTACCCCTGACAGACATCCTCCCAAGCCAGGGGTGGTAGTTGACTACACTACCCCTGACAGACATCCTCTCTAGCCAGGGGTGGTAGTTGACTACACTACCCCTGACAGACATCCTCTCAAGCCAGGGGTGGTAGTTGACTACACTGCCCCTGACAGACATCCTCCCAAGCCAGGGGTGGTAGTTGACTACACTACCCCTGACAGACATCCTCTCAAGCCAGGGATGGTAGTTGACTACACTACCCCTGACAGACATCCTCTCAAGCCAGGGGTGGTAGTTGACTACACTACCCCTGGCAGACATCCTCTCAAGCCAGGGGTGGTAGTTGACTACACTACCCCTGGCAGACATCCTCTCAATCCAGGGGTGGTAGTTGACTACACTGCCCCTGACAGACATCCTCTCTAGCCAGGGGTGGTAGTTGACTACACTACCCCTGACAGACATCCTCCCATGCCAGGGGTGGTAGTTGACTACACTACCCCTGGCAGACATCCTCTCAAGCCAGGGGTGGTAGTTGACTACACTACCCCTGGCAGACATCCTCTCAATCCAGGGGTGGTAGTTGACTACACTGCCCCTGACAGACATCCTCTCTAGCCAGGGGTGGTAGTTGACTACACTACCCCTGACAGACATCCTCTCTAGCCAGGGGTGGTAGTTGACTACACTACCCTTGACAGACATCCTCCCAAGCCAGGGGTGGTAGTTGACTACACTACCCCTGGCAGACATCCTCTCTAGCCAGGGTGGTAGTTGACTACACTACCCCTGACAGACATCCTCCCAAGCCAGGAGTGGTAGTTGACTACACTATCCCTGACAGACATCCTCCCAAGCCAGGAGTGGTAGTTGACTACACTATCCCTGACAGACATCCTCCCAAGCCAGGGGTGGTAGTTGACTACACTACCCCTGACAGACATCCTCCCAAGCCAGGGGTGGTAGTTGACTACACTACCCCTGACAGACATCCTCTCTAGCCAGGGGTGGTAGTTGACTACACTACCCCTGACAGACATCCTCTCTAGCCAGGGGTGGTAGTTGACTACACTACCCCTGACAGACATCCTCCCAAGCCAGGGGTGGTAGTTGACTACACTACCCTTGGCAGACATCCTCTCAAGCCAGGGGTGGTAGTTGACTACACTACCCCTGGCAGACATCCTCCCAAGCCAGGGGTGGTAGTTGACTACACTACCCCTGGCAGACATTCTCTCAAGCCAGGGGTGGTAGTTGACTACACTACCCCTGGCATTTGCCGAATTGGTTGTACAGCTGTATTTTTATCCTAGAACCATGAAAACAATGGAGATTTGTTGATGTTTTTCAGAAAGGGTGCAGCGGTCTAGGAGTAGACACAGCAACAGGCTTCACTATCCTCTCGGAGAAAAAACTATTCTTAGGGCAAAAGGTACGTGTGATTTCTAATAGTGTTTCACAAGTATGTGCACTGCCTGTTGACTTGCAAATGAGAGGATATCCCTTTGTTGTTATTCCAAAATCATGTTATACACCGTAAACTATATGTATTTTAACGTACTGACCACCCAAATATGTTTTAACAAAACAAACAACTTTTGAATTCTAAAGTTCAGTGTTTTAAAAAATCACTGAGATGTCACACAAACCTCTGAATAATGAGCTCCGACAATTCCGAAGGGGGTGTGGCGATGTTTCACGTGATACACAACTACACATGTCCGGTTATATTCAGAACTGAGGCCATGCTCAGCCAGCCCAATATTAATTTTGTTCTGACGGTATAAACCGCCATATAAACAAACTATTTCCTCCCAAAACACTTCATTTTCAACACCAAGAAAAGGTTTAGAAGTAAATTTGACATATCAGGTATAGGCCTATAAAATCTTAGGTTGACATGCCGCCTGCATTAAATCAATTGTGAATTAAACAGTTGTGCTATTTCTTTGTTATTTCAGTTGACAGTTCTTCAAGGTGACCTTGTGACTGTCTCGGTTGACGCCATTGTGCATCCAACAAATGATACTCTATATATGGGTGGGGAAGTAGGTAAGTTCACCGAGTCAAGTCAAAGGGTAATTAACTCCAGCAAGCAGTTATTTAGAAATAGGTTTGGTGTAATGATAGTTTTAACTGAACCAGTGCATTTAAGAATATACCTCAAAATGTCACAATTCGCCTAATTAGAAACCAAATTTACTACTGAAACATTACATGAAGGATGTGTGTAAACATGGAATGGTGTGATTTAATACCCCACTGTACATTTTATACAGTTTGTATATACATATAACTTGGTGAATACATATAGTGTATATATACTATATGTATTTGCCAGACAGTTTTGCAAACACAATTATTTTATTGTATAGAATTATTTCTGTCTTTTCCTTCATTTATATTTTCCACTGCCCCAAAACTGCAGTTTTACTACCAGTTTGAGTAGTAATTCGTTCTTTGCCATTGTAGGTGGGGCCATTGAGAAAGTCGGAGGTGCTAAATTTGTGCAGGAAGTGAAAGATTTACTAGCAACGTTGAAGCACCTAGACACAGCCGGAGGTAATGTCCAAGCACATTTTGTAATAAATCTATAGATGTCCTTCTTTTCAAATTGAAAGACGCCACCTACATATCACCGTGATGTTATTTCCATGACACGGAAATACCTGCCCTTGTGTTGACAGTTTTCAGTTATTGAAGCGCAAAATCAGGTTTATTAGCTGATAAACATGTTTATGAAACGGTCTGTGGAACCAATCAAAATTCTCCCTAAAAGGTATGCATTGTCCTGCATATACTATGACCAGGCTATTCAAACTCCAGACAAACCTCACTAATAAGGCCACTCTCACGATGGGGCAAAAGTGACCTGAATGGAAAGGTGACCATTTTAGCAAGGTTATTTTTCCCATTCTTTGCCGTTAAAGATAATGTGGGACTAGCCTAGGGTGCCCTTAGTTGCGAGGTGGCTGTAATGTGAAGGTGACCGTAAAGCAAGGTAGCTGTATTACTAAGGTGACTGTAAAGCAAAGTAGCTGTATTACTAAGGTGACCGTAAATGTAAAGCAAGGTAGCTGGATTACTAAGGTGACCGTAAAGCAAGGTAGCTGTATTACTAAGGTGACCGTAGAGCAAGGTAGCTGGATTACTAAGGTGACCGTAAAGCAAGGTAGCTGTATTACTAAGGTGACCGTAAAGCAAGGTAGCTGGATTACTAAGGTGACCATAAAACAAGTTTGTATTATCTTCAGCACTGCTCTACAGTTAGCATGTTACCCTGTGTCTGTGGGAGTGACTGACTTCCCTCTGTCTATGCCAGCTGCCATCTGTCCCGGCCACAACTTCCCTGCCAAGTATGTGATCCACTGCAACGGTCCATCGTGGAAGATGACCAACTCCCAGCAGCTCCTGGAGAAGACCATCACCAACTGTCTGAAGCTGGCCGATGATAAGAAACTCCGCTCCGTCGCATTCCCTTCTGTCGGCAGCGGGCGGTGAGTGGCAGACATGTCGTATATAGGCAGGGGGGTCAACTATGCATAGGATCAGAACCAGGGGGTTGTTGACAGTGAGGGCCTTCCTTAGTCCACTAATATTTTGTGGGTCTGAAAATGTTTTGCTGAGTGCCATTTTAACTGCAAGTTAAAGGGGCACTGTATAGATTGCGCTATTCCATAGCAGAAGTATTTTGTCGGCCGACACTTGGCGACTCCAACTATCTATAGAAGACAAGCGTGCGCTGCATCTAGTGATTGTGTTGTTGATAAGATTTATTTAGTGTTGTTAGTTTGCAACAGTATATGTCATAAATAAATCCTTTAAGTTGAATTTGCATAATTGAGAAATAAAATATTGTAATTGTTCCTTGAGAATGCTCAACAGCATACCTGTCCACCCTTCAGTTTTTGTCCAAAAATGTTGAATGTCGTCGGAAAAAAATCTTAAAAAGCACCTCCCTGCTTTCTTCCAAAGTCATGATTTGACAGCAGAGTGATCCAGCACAACCCGCCCAATATTCATTTGTTCTGACGCCAGTGCTATGTTATACTTGGAATTGTTGAAAATGTAATGGAGACAAAATTAATAACTGGAAGGTCCGCTTTGTGTAAGACTTCATGTGATTCTCTTCTAGTACATTTGACCCAGCAACGTACATATTCACATACTTTTAACAAATAAAAACAAAGCATCACGTATTATGACTCGGAGGCAGAATGGCTGTGTATTGTGTCTCGTACGCGTATGTACATACTGCAAGTATTATGCATACTTTCATCTCATTGAAACTTTGTTTCAGTGGTGGATTCCCGAAACAGCAGGCTGCTCAGACCATTCTACGGGCAATCAGCAACTACTTTGTAACCGTCATGTCAAGTTCACTTAAACAGATCTACTTTGTACTGTACGACCAAGAGAGCATCGCTGTCTACACTAGCGAGCTGGCAAACTTGGACTCCTAGAACACCCACACTAGTAGTGTATGGTATCTCTGCACAAGAGACATTCTAATATCTACACAGTGGCAGACCTTCCAAGTCTGATATATAGCAGGAGATCTTAATTTTGTCTGTGTTTTTTCAAATATCTTCCCATTTCCCACTTTAAAAAAATATTTTATTGTACTTGATTGAATAATTTTTATCCAGAATTTCTGATTTTAAGGCTTGGTTAAGTTCATATATATGACATAATTTCATGTGTTATGGATAAAATATTTAATTATGCAAAAAACGTGAAAATCATGTCATTTGCAAATGTTTCACTATGTAAAATGGTTCAAAACTCATGAAGGAGATGGTACCACCAGAGGAAAAATATTCGATAATCCACCTTGAAAAAACCTCCCATCATGGGGATCTCCCGCTATTTGCGTGTGACAGCTTGGAAGGTTTCCATTGGCACAGATGTATTGTTCCCATTGAATTCTGATCAACGAATGTAGTCACAGTGCAGTGAAATCATGACTAATATCATTGGGACGATCACAAATGGAACAGGTGGTTTAGGGATGAATATGTATAGCTTACAGTTTGGTGACGCTACTGTCTTGGGTATGTGTTTCTTGTTTGGTAGGTTCTGGGAATATTGCGTACACAACTTGCATACACAAGTATGTTTTCAGGATTACTGTTTGTGTGTTCACAATGAATTCAGTTCAGTGGCTGGTTGTGCTACAACTAAATCATTTTTATAAGTCAAGAAGGAAGCCATTAGCTTATTGAGGATCCAACAATGTTTGTCATTTAAAATGTGATAAGCAGACTAGCAGTTTTTGGAGGCTACCACAATTGCATGCTATGTATGAGTAAGAACATGACACCATGAAATACTGGTGTTGGGAATCATGAAGTGGTTGTCGTTGCTCAGTTATTTCACTCCTGTGTGCAATCTCAGTTTGAATTTTGAATGTTGTATCTTCGTCTTCTCTCACACAACCTCTCAGTCTATTACTCATTCTCAACGTCATATCGTCTTCTTATGCAATCTCTCAGTCGGTATACTCATTATTGATGTCATATATCAGTCTTCTACACCATTTCTGAATTTTACACAATTCCTCTCTTCTTTTTGTCAATCATAAATTAATAGCACCTTCTTTAATGTTGATGCGAACCGAATGGTTACTGGTTCCTACAGACTTGAATATAATTATTTCAAAAATACGTCTTGCTACAAAACACAAGTCATACCTATCAGACAGCCAAGTCCTTCATTAAATGTAGCTTTGATGCTCGTTTTATTTACCCTAGCTAATTGTTAACATTTACCTAGAATGGTGGGGGTAATTATGTTATGTTAGTCTGAGAATCAAATTGTTATATAAAAATTAGCTGTATACAAGTTACATAGATTTTTATTATGGACAGTCGTGTGAGTTTGTTTTTGTAAGTTTGTTTTAAATCATGCTCACAAAATTGCGTCTCATTAGAAATTATTAAGAGTAACAAATGGTGTATTAATTTTGCACTTGGATCAAAAGGAAACATCTATATGTTGTATCTTACCCTGTTAAGTTTCTAAAATGCATGTAGACAGAAGCAACTATTGAGTAGTTTACATTTAAATGTGCTTTATACATTCTCAGTGTATTGCCACAAGTGATAAGTTGGTCATGTGAAATGGCTTATGTTTATCTGGATGTGTTATTTTTTATTAAGTTCGGCAACTCGCAGAGTTTCAAGCAATGTTTGTGATATATTTAGGCTTGTTAAATATGGATTAGCCATAAATTTAGCCTTTGTTATATTTTTTTCTGAATTGTTACAATACTATACAAACAGCGTACAATAGTGTACAGTACTGCTGCTATAATATATTATATGGAAGTTATTAAAACGTCACCCTGTGAAATAGCCACCCTGACCGTTCTGTCAGTCCAGTTTTTGCCGGATCTGTTTGTCTGACCAGCCTCTGTAATAAAGACAACTATATGGATTCTACTGTACACAAATATTTCAGTATGTCGCAAGTTGATATTAGATATGTCCTGCATGTTTTTCCACTACTGTTCTGTTGCTTCTTTGTAATTTGTTAGTATAACTCTGTGATGTGTGTTAATGTTTGTTCATTTCCAAGTGTCATTGGTCCTCGAATTATGACGAAAATAAACAACCTATTTCACTTGCTTTGGTATCTGTTTCACATTGTCTCTTACACATCTTTGTAGTTGTGTAATGTGTATACCAGAAAATGCTGTGTTAGATACTGTCTACCCAGGAAAATGTGGAGAAGATGTGTTCAAAGTAACTTCCCAGAATGCTATATCTACCAGTATATAAACAATGGTTCACATATTTTTATTAAACTAACTGATGTTACTTAAATTATTAATACACTGTATAATTGGACATCAAAGAACAAGTTTCACAATTTGCTAAATCAGTTGAGAAAGCCGTTTATTAACTCGCATCTTCAAAAATACATATCTACCTTCATAAGAAAAACAGGAGAACTTCCCACCACATTAACACTGGCACTCTTGAATTTCCTGATTGCGTCAATCTATGTGTTCTAGTTGTGGCTTTAGCATCTAATGTGCTGTGAATGATTCCTATCTGTACTGCATGTGAAAGAATCAAAACATGGATATCACTTTAATTGACAGTTTATTGGTATGTATGACACATCAGCATGATACAGTATAAACTAAAGATTTCATGACAATCAACTCGATCACAACTAAAATCATGAGCTGCTTACAGTAGCTTGTGACATCATAATGGGGAAATCATATTTGTTTATAAAGTTACACTGACTAACATAAAATTGTTATCAGTTATGTGTATTAAATCGGATTACCAAACTGAAGACTAGGGCCTGTCTTATTCTTGTGGGTTCTGCTGCTATGGTGCAACCATTTGAGTAAGGAACTTCTCAATTTACCAGGTAAATCAATTAAGACAATAAATTATTTATAAATAATGCATGGTGAATCTTCTACAATAAACATTGGGTTGACGTCCAAATATTTACTAAAGTCTGTTATATATCAAGTGTTTTATATAAAGCATCAGCTTCTTCTTTGACATCACTGTAGCCAACATGATCACAATTATGTAAACAAATAAACAATCGCAAGTAATTGGTTGTGAATAACAATTACGTTACTAAGAGATTGTCTCATAAGTTCTCATAAAGTCTAAAATATGCATTTAGTTTAACCCCCTTATGGGTCTCACATTCAATCCCTTCCTGGGTCCGACCAAAACCAGGTGTTGGACTTACTTGTGATTTTTATGATCTAAAAAAGCTGTTAGCATCAATTTGCATATATGTAATCCAGGTGATGCCACTGTAGCAATTTACACCCACCCCGTCAACGTGTCGTGCCAACCAAACCCCTCACATGATACTTAACATATTTTGCGATTTGGCAAACTTATTATAAATGTGTTACATTACACTCCCATGCAAACATGCACGCTCGCAACTAATTCACTCGACAGCTGATACAATGGAATGCATCGGTAAGCAGTTACTTTTTGTAGAACAGCATCCACAGTTACACAGATGTTAATGCAACAAAGTAAATAGTTAATCGAAAATGTATTATATTTGTTTTCATCCATGTGCCTCGATAAATATCCAAAACAAATCTCCCATTGGGTACACATATATTGCTGTGAGTCTGATTGGGTAATCATTTAACCCTGCTGTAAGATATTTTTTTCCCTTTAGAAAATGTATTTCTGTATCGTTGTTGTTGACTTCCCTTGCTCTATCAAAAACCCTGTGATGGAGAAATTCAGTGGGTTGAAGGCTGAATGTCAGCCTGGCAAATGACTGGTCAATTACAAGATGTAACGTCCAAAGTCAATACTTTTCGACATTTGGACAAGAAAGAACTGGATTCGCGATGCACAAAGCCAGTTGAGGAAGCAGCAAATTTTTACGGAGGCACTTGAAAGGGGTGCATTGGTTATTCCAGTTGGCAAAAGCAAGTGTCAACACACAATTTTTGTAAAGATAAGTTAGTCACGTGTTGTAAGTATTCTATGCCTACATACATAGTACAGCAATGCTTGATTAAGATCAGCTCACATCAGCCTAGACTACATTCCAAGAGGCTTTAAATTAGTGGCTTTCAATTCAAACAACATTTAAAATGTATATACAATAAATGATCACAGACTCGACGCAATGGTAGAATGAATGTTAGAATTTGAGGGTGGTTGACTCGCAAAATTTAAAAGAATTGCTTAAATAAAAAACAATTCAGATTAAACAAAGACAAAGATTCCTGGACAACATTTCTATGTTCTATTTCTATTCTATACTTAGAAATGTGTCGGCTAATAAATATTTATAATTTAACCCTTTAGACCTGATTGGTGGTAAAGAAAAAAATCTGACATAGATTCTGATTGCTTACAATGTACGTACACATGAATATGCATGTAACCAAACAACTTCCAGTATAACCAAAAATACCTTAGCGTATAACAAATAAACTAATTTAAATTTTTTAAATGACATAACATGCAATTATCTGGTAAATAGCACCATATATATAAGTTGTTAAAGTGCACCCTATCTGTGGGCAGTTTCTTGCAGTTAGGGTCGTGACAGAGTTGCAGGCAGTTGGGGTCTAACAGGGTTAACAGCCAACACACCAAAAATATGACATCTCCTACCAATGCCATATGACATCAGTTGGATTCAATAAACAAGTTGACTCATATTTGTGAGGAATGTTCCACTGGCACAACTCACCCAGGTGTCACAGTACAACATCCAGGTGTAACAGCATAACACATCCAGGTGTCACAGCACAACACATCCATGGATGTCACAGCACAACACATCCATGTGTCGCAACACAACACATCCAGGTGTTACAGCACAACACATCCAAGTGTCACAGTCTTCCAATGTTCTTGAACTTTGCTTCTGTCAGTGGGAAAAATAACACCAAATATTAACACTACTTCACAACTGTCTTATTTTATAATCATTTGAATACAATTTCATCCTATTTGGCATCCACTACAACACGCTGGCTCGTTTATGGAAATATATTATTTTATGTTGATGAAATCATTAGACAAACTACTAAAGTATTTTAAAAATTGCACAAGTGGTTGATGCTTTTAACAAATCTACACACTTTTTATTAATCCAACCGTTCACATAAGTGATATAACTAAAACTATTCATGCAGTACAGCTATGAAAATGATCGAACATCGTTATGGAGGACATGCCTAATCATGGGTTGTTACGTTAATTGATAATCATGCATGGTGTGGCTTTTATCGTCACATGATCGCACTGTGTCAAACAAAGGAGAACTAACAATTCCCAGGAGTGTTAATATTTGCAAATTATTTCCTAGAAGACTAGATAAAAACAGACAAAATATTGTTGCCAGTCTGGAAGCATCAAAGTTTTGTGAGATATAATCAAGCATGGTTCATTGTGCTAAATTTATTAGAAATTGCTCTAACAAATGTATATAATTTGACTTTAAAACATTGGAATGTGTTAGTTATTCTATTACATTTATATATAAAATAAAAAACCACTAATTTTGTATTGTTTAGAAATTGATAATGACACAACAAATGTTACGTCATGGTCCTTTGGGGGTGATGAAAATTAAAATTTATTAAGACACATATATAATACAATACTTCCCATACTTACCTAATCTCTTTGAATAAGCATCCAGTTTGTAAGCAGCCTGCTCTAAACTGGCTACACTCTCTTCTATTTGGTCAATCTGTTCAAGGTATGGCTGTAGACTTTCATCTATACAGTAGCACAAAATGTTGAGTCTTAGTGTGGCTTAGCTAATGCTTTCATGATTCTAATTTCTACCTTGTCAATCTGCTGAAGGATGCCAATAAACTTTCATTTAAACCACAGCACAAACAGTTGACTTCTATTGCAGCTTAGCTGATGATTTTACGATTATATTTAATCTAACGCTATAAACAATAGCACAATCAACTGACTTTACTATGGCTTAGCCAATGCTTTGTTCTTTTCATAATGTGGAATGAATTCAGAATTAAACAATAATTTAGCTGTTATCGCAGCATACAGCAAGATTCTGTAGGCAAGATGGCACCGGTGCATGGCGTCGTGGCGGTGTGCAATTGTTTTTATGTGGGAGTGGTGGGAGACAAAGAGTATTTTATGTTGTAAAGAGTACTTGAGTTGTTACGCCACAACGCCACAAATTCCTTGCACATTTTAACTTGGCAATAAACCGTCTACTACTATATTAAAAAAAAGTAACAATACAAAAGTTGCAAGATGCATATTATTACTATTATACACATTTGTACTAACATTTCTCATGCAGGTTTGTCATCGCTTTGCTGATGTTTGATGCAATATGCTTCATTTCGATGTATTTGCTGACAGTTGCTTTGTTCATCTTTTCCAAAAGTTTGTAGTCTTCCGATGTGGCTGTATTCAGACAAACCAGGCATGATCAAAATGTAGCTATTCGACAAGCACAGATGTTGTAAATGTTTAAATTCAGTATTACGCCATACCATCTAAGTTCATGTCTGTTGGCTATGGTTTACATAGAAAACAAAATAGCTAGACCAGTACTTAAAATTGTAAACTATAAGTATTTGACCTTCACCCTGGTTCATATTTAATAATTGTGAAACAAAATCTAACAGGAGTCTGAATGCGTGCGTGCGTGCGTGTGTGTGTGTGTGGCAGGGCTGACTAGCAGATATCCTACTGCTGAAACTTCACCATCAAGAATGACTGGCTAAATCGTAAATCACTGCATAACATCCACCTGATTTTACTTTGTTTTTAAAATGGATTGAGTTATAGTTCAAACATCAAAGTTACGATTCTTACATTCGAGTTCCCCGGTGAGGAAGTCCGCCGTCTTGTGGAAGGTGTCTCTACACAGCTGGGTAATGTCTGGTGGCGGAGGCTCCTTCACCTCCACTGCTGTCTCCACAGTTGAGTCGACAGCTGTGGAGTCGGCCATCTCTCCCTCTGGCACAAAGTAGACAACTACGCGTTATCCACTGAACATCACTGACCCGATCAAAAGTGTAGCCAAACCCTTGCTAAGCCGATGTACTGGATATTTCGCCAATCATTAGACACTGGTCAAATCCCTACAGGCTGGAAACAAGCCATAGGCATAGTCACACAAATTTTCAAGAAGAGATCTAAAGAGAAGGCTGGAAACTACCGTCCGGTCAGCCTAACTTCCATACCAATGATACCATGTCCATGCTGCATGCAAGATTCTGGAAGCAATCATCAGACTCAGAGAGAGCACGATCAAGTTTCTCAACGAACACAGCATCATCAACCAGGACCAGCAAAGATTTCTGGAAGGCAAGTCCTGTCTGACCAACCTACTAGAGACTTTTGAGGAATGGACCCGAACACTGGACGAGGGATACGGTCTGGACGTCATATCTAGCCTAGCCCTAGAACTTAGAAGCAGATATGAATAAATAATGAGCGATAATATGGGAACGTGATTAAAATTGTAATATTAATCATGCCACAGACATTCTTTAAACGAACCATCCACAGTTTCATTGCTCATTCTCTGTTAAACATATTTACGATAATATGCATCAATACCATTTGTTGATTTACTCGCATCAGCATCACCATCGCACGGCTTTTCCGCCATCACGTTAAGCCTACCCCACACAACAAGTACAAACTGTGTTCTATAGGTCAACTTCAATATTTGATCAAAACAATCACATTTGCATGAAAACTATGTATACAAAAGTCACAACGTGCCTAAGGCTAAGGAACTTGACTGATAGCACAGCTGAAATTGATAATACTTCCACCAGTAAATTTCATATGCGACCTTCCGTTTCCCCACTGTAAATAAAGATCTGTCTGACTTAAAAAACGCAAGTCATTGAATGATTCATTAATCTTGTTTCGATTAGTTCACAAGCAACTGTACATACGCACACTGTAAGATGGCGAGCTACTTCGAGGAACATAATTGTGAACCCCTTGGCGATGGAGAACAACCAAACCATCTGCTTCATCTAGCAAGGTAAGGCCGGGTAGTAACTTCACTTGTAAGTAAACTGTAAAGTTTCTTGAATTTCAATTTTCAGAGAGGGACCCAGGACTGGAGCAGGGGGGCACATACTTTCACTGACTCGCTACCAGACTCAGTCTCAGACTAGTCAGATTGTCACTGATTGACCGAGTATAAGACAGTTTCCTTGATTTGTTTTTGTAATTTCAGTAATTTAATAGTCAACCACTCACTGGCGTGGCTGTTAACGCAGTATGGACATATTTTGTTAACAGTTAAGACTGAAGTTAATTATTTGCATCTTGTAGCAATAATATATCGCAGCTGCAGAACCTACACATTAAAAAAATCTTTGTTAAATTCCAGGCCAGCAATGCCACCTTTTTCACTTGAACGAATGATTTTGAGGGTTCGCAACTGCAGGCTCAAAAAACCTCCTACTGCACCCCCCCCCCCATGACAGTTCCAACTGCATCACTCCCCTTTATACTTCCAAATGCACCCCTTTGAAGCTCACAAAAAACATCCAACTACACATCTTCCTTGAAACCTTCAACTGCACCCCTTTCAGACATTAAAGTTCTGCATAACACCTTGTTGTATATGTAGCGTTTGCGGCGAGCGGTCGGCAGGGAAGCATATGGGCACACGTTCACTCACTCAGTCGTACTAATGATAAGTCAGGTTATACGTTTTCACAGTTTATTATATGCGGAAAACCCTACCAATACAATATCTAATACACAGTATACGGCTATGTCTGCTAAATATTACCCAGTTACAATAGGTTCAGACGGCGGCGGCTTATACAGCAACCAAATTGTAACCGATATATCTTAAAAGTCAGAACAATAGGTTCAGACGGCAGCGGCTATTACAGCAACCGGATTATAACCGATATATTCTAAATGTCCGAACAATAAGTCAGATGGCGGCGGCCTATATTTAGCAACCAAATTCTACGTGTCAGAACGATAAGTCAGACGGCGGCAGCGTATATACAGCAACCGAATTATAACCTAGATATTCTAAATGTCCGAACAATAAGTCAGTTGGCGATGGCCTATAAACAGCAACCGAATTCTAGGTGTCAGAACGATAAGTCAGACGGCGGCGGCTTATACACAGCAACCGAGTTACTCACCGAGTCTGCAAATAACTGATTGCCACGGGTGTACTGCGAGAGTCTTTTAGTACTTCTCGCAGGGCGCTCGGTGACAGTGCTTCACGAGAAACGTTCCTCCGGCAGTGTGCCCCAGTAGTCACCCCGATTATCCACAAATCCCCCTTATTTATACTGCTAAAACCATAGCCTTGGGTGAGACGCTGACCCTTTAGTTATGTCATTCCCAAAGTCTACGGGTCTCTAGAAATCTTGTCAGGGTGCCTGTGAACTTATAGTAACCTTCTGAACAAAGGCCCTCTGTATAGGGCTCTCGCCTCCCCAAAACCTGATGGCCTCAAATGTAAACAAATCCCCCACCTCAGCTATAGTCATTTGCATATAAATTGGCTTTTCGGAGCCTGTACAACATTCAGCAATTAAGAAGATTGATACTATGTGCGTTATCATTCTAAATTCTCTACATATACAGCATTCGGGCATTGCAGATATTTATTCCTCTGTTCCTCTGTTGCAGGCTGTTGCTTGATGGAGGCTATGCAAGAGAGTGGGACATGGAATTTGAGAGGCAGGTTTGATGCATGTAAAATGGTAACAAATACTACACAATCCAAAATTACATACATAAACAAACAGAAAGAACCTCTGCATTTCGTAGAAGCATTACAACATGTCCCAGAATGATGATGATGATCGATATATACAGTTTCTGCGACAGAAATAGTCTGGAGACATCTTAATGTCACAGTCGGTCACCCATAACTCACACCATTTCATCCAGTCATTCGCCAACTCTCTTAGCTTCTCAACTGCTCTGCCTTAATGCAGTCTGATGCCCGTCTCACTGAGGTCTGACTGCAGCATGTTGATTAGGTTGGTAGTATGCCTGCCAACTCAGTGTATATACCGTATTCGTTCTACTAAGCATACATGCCCTAATTAGCATACACCCCTTTTTAGTAGCAACCAACGCCGTGACTGTGATCTCAATGCCAACCTTGACTGTTGAATCCATCATTGTGTTTTAATTTCTACCAATATCACACAATATCACACTAGATTCAGTGCTTGGTGATGAAACATCATCGAAAGGTTCACCTAAATTATCACATTTTTACAGTGTTCTGGCATCCTGTTGCTCATATGTGAGATGCATAAATCAGTTGCCAGTCATGTCTGCTGAGATGGCTGTACTCAGGACCCACAGGAACCAAAGAAAATGGGTGCACACAAAAAATTAGACATATTTCCATGTCTTTAATATTTGCTAAACGTACTGTACGCTTAGTAGAACGAATACGGTATATATATATATGCAAATTTTGCTGTCCTTCAATCTAGGAAATACTGGTATTATGTTTAACTGAAACCCTAATATAATATTCAGTAAACTAAAATATTGGTAGGTCATCACCATCTTCACGTTGTTACACCTGGTACATACTAGTGTTCCAATGTTCTACTCCTGTGCAGTGCGTGAAGGTGTGGATTCAGAGAGTTACAAATAAACTAAACCTGTATTTTGTACTTCTGCAGCATATCAGGTGGAAATCGAGCGCCGCCAGCCTCGAAACAAGTTGTTAAATCACTGCCAGTTGTCAATATCACGGCAGAGGAAGCAGGTGAGTGAATCTACTGCACTAACAAACCTTTTGATAACAAATCTACGGTAACTAGCTCACACCGTGATGTATTGATTAATTAAATTCTCTCTGCAGGAGAAGGCATAGCATCTCAAACCTGTATGTAAGTAACCCTAAATAATGATAATTATTGTTGTGTTTTCTGAAGTATATCACCAATTGGTAGATCAGAGACCACTGGTCTCAACGAATGAAGCAGTAAAAAGAGGCAGGTGTATCTCGGCACCATCAAGGAGATGTACTTACAGTGATCCAAAATTAGCATATTAATATAGGGGTGCTAACTGTGAGACAGTCTCCATCTCCTCCCAGGTGTAGATGTTCCACAATTAGTCAGATTTATTTACTTATGTTTGATGCACACCCAATAATGAATCAAGTGGTGAGCTACTCCATAGGAGGCGCCTCTGTTTTAGTTCATGGGTGTAAGGTGGTTGTAAAGGTTGTCGAGTTGGGTGAATGTTGCATGTTTTCCCTCCTCCTCTCATACAGTACAAATAAGTTTTTTATTTTTACTGAATTTTCATAAAACAAAGGTAACCTACTGACACGTTTTGTGTTGCAAAGTTGATTGCATGCAGGAAAGTAACCATCAAACTGTCACAAGTTATACATTATTTCCACCTTTCTAATAGCACTTTATTAAGAATACCACAATAATATTATTGCAGCATGTTTCTTATTGTTGAGGTTTCCTGTGATGAATTAGGACCATCAGCGTTTGTCCGTTGCTTTCAGCGGACAAAGTGAACTGCCCAATCTGTCTGGCAGAATACAAGTCAGGAGAGGAGACACGACAGATGCCCTGTGGCCACAGGTTCCACCCCACTTGCATTCTACCCTGGCTGGAGAGGGTAGGTTACTAGTACAGGCATCAGTCACCAACTGCCTCAACACAGAACACCATAATCAATACCTTTGCAAAGGTTAGAATTGTACAGAAATAATTCGGCTAGCCTGTTTCCAAATACAGTGAATGGTTAGCATATAAATTGCTTCTGGCCTCAGTTACATTCATAGTTTTGAAAATATGGTAAGTTATCTTTCCGAGTCCTACATCACCAAGAAAAAGAGAAAGACACCAAGTGCAGAAAAACAGACCAGCCAAATACCGAACATCCTTTTACCATATGTTTGCAACCTGTCATAGAAATTGACCACCATTTTCCGGGAACATGGAGTGGGGACGTACCACAAACCTTACAACACCATAAAATCTATCGTAGTGAACCCCAACATGTGTGGGGTATTATATGAGACAGGATGTCTGGACTGTCATCAGACCTATATAGGCGAAATCAGCAGACCACTAGGAGCCCGACTCAAAAAACACAGAAACACTAGGGGCCCACTCACAGCAGTAGGTGAACACAGAGTGAAAGAGGGCTACAACATGTTGGCTAAAGACGCAAAGATACTCTAGAGAAAATAACTTCTGGAGAAGAAAAATCAGTGAGGCGATTGAAATCAGAGTGAGGCAACCAGAAATAATACAACCTTCCCGCGATCTTCCTGGAAGTGTTGTCATGTGACATTTATCAACACACACACACACACATGACGACCGAGAGTGGCGCAGACCAACACTGATGAAGACGTTGCAAAGATGTCGAAAGCTCCGTTCAGACCAATATAGGACTCGGAAAGGTAACTTACCATATTTTCAATGCAGTGAATGGTGTTTTGTGGTTGATGTAGAATGAACATTATAAAGCGATTACATGAGTTTGCAAAGTCACCAAAACAGCATAGTAGTGCGTATTGGTGGGTCGCCAAGGTAGTGGTGTCGTCATCACCATGTATTCTGGAGAATTAAGTTGCTACAGTGGCCCCACTTAGCAAGTGGAACATAATATATTAATGCACACTGCCTTACTTACTTACTGCCCTTCTCTCCATGCGGAGCATAAGCCATCGACGATGACTCCCCAACGCAATCGACTTTGGACGATCCTCTCTATTTCTTTCCAGGTGTAGTCACTCCTTTGTACTTCTGCAGCCGCGTCCCTTTCCCAGGTGTCTTTGGCCTTCCTCGTTTTCCTTTTCATTAAGGATTTCACGCCAGAGACTGTCTTGTGATGTTTGTTGTTGGCTTTCTCTGTGTCTGTCACCATCCTGATTACATCAGTCTCAGCACACCCTGGCAGATTGCCTTGCAGAACGCTGAAGTTAAGCACAGCTAATAATAGTGTCTGCCAATTAAGCTGTTTGGCTTGTTTTTGCTTCGGCCATCCGTACGTGACTCATGTTACATGTCATGTTTGGGAAGTAGGAATAATTATTTTGAATGCGGTACCATTCAGCCGCTCGTGAGAATGGTTGAATGGGAAACTATCACTATATTGGGACTTCCTGGACCTGCTCTTTAGTGAGAAGCGAGGATGTTCGTGCATCATGACATTTTCATGGTTCCCACAGGACGGGTGGGGGCAGATAAGTATAGGACCACTTACAGCTAGCTGTACAACTAATTCATTCGGCTTGTAAAGATGATTTATACCGAAATAGCTATCAGAACAAGGCAGTCGAAGCAAACAGAAAGTTCAAGATAAGTTCGGTCCTCTAGAAGATAGTGCTGGAAATATAATATCAGAGGGATTCATAATGGCAGAAGACCTGAATGAGTACTTTAGTTCAGTGTTTACCAGAGAAGATATTAGTTCACTGCCAATACCAGAGGCTAAGTTCAAGGGGGCAGATTCAGACTATTTAGGACAATTAATTGTAACACCGGAAATGGTAGCTAAGAAAATAAGGGCTATGAAGGAGAATAAATCACCTGGAGTGGATGGTATTCCACCCAAACTACTATTGGAAATTGTAGAACAAATTAGCATACCACTTGCAACAGTTTTCAACTTGTCATTAGAAGAGGGAGTGGTTCCTTTAGAATGGAAAGAAGCAAACATTATACCGTTATTCAAAAAAGGTTCGAGAAACAAGTCAGAGAACTATAGACCAGTGAGTTTAACATCAGTGATTTGTAAATTATTAGAAAGACTAATTAAAGATCACATGATGGATTTTCTTGTTAAACAAAACTTGATAAACCCATCTCAACATTGTTTTTTTAAAGCGAGGTCATGCTTAACAAATGTTATGTTTTTTGGAAGACATCACTAAGTGGGTAGATGAGGGATCACCAGTAGATATCGTCTACTTAGATTTTCAAAAAGCTTTTGACAAAGTACCACATCAAAGATTACTGCTTAAACTAAAGGCCCATGGCATAGGAAATGGTATAATAAACTGGATAGAACAATGGCTGATTGACAGAAGACAACGTGTAGTAGTTGATGGGGAGGCTTCAAACTGGAAATCGGTATTGAGTGGGGTACCACAGGGATCAGTATTAGGTCCTATATTATTCTTAATATACATCAACGATTTGGATGATGAAATAACAAGCAAGGTGTTGAAATTTGCGGATGATACAATGGAGGGTTATAGATGATGGAGATAGACAGCATTTACAAGATGATCTTGACAGGTTGATCAAATGGTCTGAAAAGTGGCAAATGATGTTCAATTTTGGGAAATGTAAATGCCTCCACATAGGACATGGGAACGAAGAGGTAGAATATACAATGGGGGGTACTGTACTAAGTACTACTGTAAAAGAAAAGGACTTAGGGTTAACCGTTAGTGCTGATATGAAGATTTCAGAGCAGTGCGGAATTGCAGCTTCAAAGGGAAATCAAATCCTTGGATTAATTAGGCGAAACATAACGTATAAGGAAAAAGAGCTAATAATACCGCTGTACAAAACAATAGTTAGGCCTCATTTAGAATATTGTATTCAAGCGTGGAGGCCATATCGCAGGAAGGACATAGATATGCTAGAAAGAGTGCAGAGAAGAGCAACTAAAATGATACCAAATCTGAGGGATCTTAGTTATGAAATACGCCTAAAAAAATGCGGTTTAACAACACTAGAGACCAGGAGATTGAGAGGAGATCAGATAGAAGTGTTTATAATATTGAAGGGTTATGAAAATATTGATAGAAATATGTTTTTCTCAGTTAAGAAAGATAGAAGGACTAGAGGACATGATCTTGCATTAGCAAAGGAGCAGAGTAGATTGGATATAAGAAAGTTTTCATTTTCACAAAGGACTGTAAATGAATGGAACAGATTACCTGCTGATTGTGTGGGTGCTAGTAGCGTGAATGTTTAAAAAATAAAATCGACACATACCTCAGACGGGCGGGATACACATAGATAAAAAGGTCGGACTCTCAATAAGCCAAGGGCTTCCTTGTCCACCTGCTACCTAGAGTTAATTCTCTGGGTGGCAATCTTGTTAAATCAGTGTGGCAGTTGTTATCTGTGGTGGTTATTATCTAGGTCTACACATGTTATCTGTGGCGGTTGTTATCGAGGTCCAAACATGTTTGTGGGGTGGGAGGTGTGGCCACTTCCTGTCAGTTGCCAATTGGCGTAGACAATGTATGACCATAGCTACATCATTTTCCAGGTGTGGTTTTTACTGCATTATCAGTACCTGGCCTATATCTATTCACCATATATAGACAGACCCAGTGGCCTTGGCTTAGGCCTGCTTACTAGTTGAACAGTTAATGCGATATCGGTCCGAGTCAAACCCTGTGTAGCATTACAGTGGGGTGAATAATTGATTGCCTAATAAAACATAAATAATCAATGCGCAGGTTACTGGTGTTACCATGGAATCTGAACAAGAAATTAATCAGCAGAAGGCCATCTCAGAATGTTGATGTCCCATATCAGATATTACTTTCATCTGGCCTCAGCCCCCCCCCCCACATGAAAGTTTGTAAACACTGATATGATGATGTAAATACATGAACTGTCTCGGTCTGAAGCATAAAGTATTGATGTCGGACACCAAGCAAGACTTCTTCTCACCCCCTCCCCAAACAAAAGTAATATTATCCGATGTAAAGTTATATATATTATCCCTAAGCCCTTGTAGTACTGCATCAGCTGTGTGCAGTTACAATGTGTGTTGTTTCTATTGCAACAGACAAACAGCTGTCCAGTGTGCAGACAGGAAGTTCCAACCGACAACCCAGACTATGAGGAATTCAAGAAACAAAAGGTAGGCTTATTATTACGTGGAGGTTTAACAGTTATGAAGCAAAATAAAACCGACAGCTTGTATCAATTATTTTTTTATTTGTCAGGCACCACCCTCACTCCTAAAAATTAACTTGTAGCAATGAAAGTTCTTTCTGAAGGTATTAAATGTGTGTATTAAACTCACGATTCTGTTTTCTCTTTCAGGCAAGGAAGAAACAAAGAGAATTTGAAATCGAGACACTTCATGATTCTATGTATGGATGAGGTTATAATAAAACTATCATCGCAATATTTGGTAGTTCTGTTGTTAAAGCAGATACAGGGGAAGGCCACACACCTTAGAAATGGCATATATCTATAAACCACTTTCTTCAAGAATAAACTTGATATCTAGTCACCAAAACAATTATGCAATCTGATCATTTTCTCACATTTCTGCAACTGGAAAAAGGTATATACAGTATCTAGGTTCACAAAAATTCAATTTGAAAGATAAATAAAAAAGTTTGTTTTTAATTTTCCAACTACGCTACCATGCAGTGTGTGGCCTTATGCAGATACTGATCACTATTGCAGTAATAGTTACACCAATAAGCTTCATACTTTTAATTTTGCAAACAAATTTACTGACAAGCCAAAAGCACACTTACTGTACAGCATACAACTTACAAGTAAATTACATCTCGTCATCATAATCCACAATGTTGTTCCTGAACAATACCAAGGGCCACAACAGTAAATCTCTAAGATCAGCTCCAAACACATCCATGCAAATTTTTTCTGCCAAATATGATCACAAGAGAACTCCCATCATTAATTTAGTAAAGCCCAACAAAAATGTAATGAATCGACAGAAAAAAACTACATTCTGGTAGTAACTAGAACGAAAGTCAATAAAAATGCTACATGTTTATTGACAAAGTAAAATCAAGAGACAACACAAATAGAACATAAAATTTCACTTCACCAGATGTAACCAGATGTATAAAAATAAAATCGTAGTGCACGTCTTCCCTAAAACAGTGACATATTGTTCTTTCCATGTTGTTCAAATAATCAATGTGAAGTGTGTACTGCACTCCAGGCTGGGACAGTCATACGGCCACTGCATGAAGCAATAGCAACAGTAAATGCCTCCGGAAATAGCAAAGCTAGATACAAATATCCCACCAATGCACACGATCCAGTGGGTTATAAGCACGTAGATATTGTTCAAGTGACTGTTCCGCACTATGCAAAATGTCTGCGCGCCACGACAGGTCAACCAAGACACCAACATCGTTGCCACTCCACGTCTACACACAAACGCCTACAGGACAACTTGGCTTTCAGCGGCAAGCAGCAAAACGTCTTGTCACTCGACACCTTCACAGACATTCTCGAGATCTGCGACCTACAACGTATTGAACAACATAGGTCAATGGCAGAATACGCATCACAAAACTCATTTTACAAAAATCATTTTGAAAGATATCTTTAAAAACGCAAGATACTAATAGGCACACAAACAAACCTGCAAACTAGACATAATAAAATATATATATTTTACAACTGAACAGTCTGAATTATTGTTTATGCGCAAATAAAAGTAAATTCTGACAGCAACTTCTGACAGAAACTAGTCGTCACACAAAACAGGCATATAACTGTGCAAGCAGACACAAAGAGGAACGGGCTAAGTAGTAGTTTGTACGTCCGACTGGTCTCAGTATTCCCAATTTTGAAAACTAAACAAAAGCAGTTTACACAGAAGAGCCAGATAACCGTGATGTTCGATCATCGACAGCGACATGAGCTAGTCGTGGCAATGGAAACGTATCCAAACAAAAGTGGGTCAACAGGTTCCACAACAAAAAATAAATCAACAAAGACCGTATTGATAGTCAATGTCAGTTCAAGTAACGGACACAAAGTAGCCCATAATTTCCATGACCGCGTGCACAATTAGATTCACTACGCTATGTGATCAATGGCAGAACAACAACAGTTCTACACAACAACTAACATAAAACAATCCAGTCTGGACATCGGTACTACTACTTACCCCCCTTAGACATTAGGTGCACTGATCGCAGTCATTTAGCGACTGTATGGATGATAGCCACCAGCACTGCCGCGTTTGGGTGTATACTGTTTGGTCTGCTGCGAACCTGGAGAGGACAAAAAGACCAACTTCAGTAACACAGCTGTTCACAACAAGGCTCGCCATCTACAGTAAAAATCAAACAGTTACCATAAACGGATGCCGCTGTAGGCAGCAGATCAGAAAACAGAACAGAATCCAAACAAGTGCAACCTGCAATGTCTTAGGCATGTTTGTTGCGAGTGAAACGCGCTTTGCAAGAACTCGATAACAGAACAGTGGTGAAGGTGACTAGCGATGGCAACTCACCTTGGCTGCCGTCACCGTAACCCCAGCCGCTGTAATCGTAACCTTTAGAGAAAATAAACACGAAGAATTAGTGCTGGACATGCAGAACATAAACATGTTTCATCTCAATTAATACCCTGCAAGAAAGGTCTACAAAAGCCAGTGAAACGACTACACAAGCTACTGCTAACAACTATTACACAAGACATGGTGATACCCCAATGGGAACAGCTGGCAATTCTATTACAAGACGAATGCACCTACCTCCACCGTTTCCGTAGCTGCCATATCCCTGGTTGCTTCCGTATCCGCCCCAGCCACCCTGGTTGTTGTAGTAGCTGTTGTAGTCATAGCCGCCGCCACCACCGCCATAGCCTTGGTTGTAGTCGTATCCTGAACCATAACCTTGGTTGTAGTTGTTGTAGTAGTCATAGCCCTGGTTACCATAACCCTGGTTGTACCCACCTGAAAATACATTGTTATTCATGACGAACCAAGGCATCGTAAAAACACATTACTAACTTCCAACTGAAAAGGTGTGATCTCTACAGTTTAGTGAAACAAAGCTTAAAATTAACAAAACTGCAAAACCCAACATTTACATAAAAAAAAAAAATTAGTATCCGTAA
Organism: Escarpia spicata; assembly: GCA_963995525.1. Taxonomy (NCBI): domain Eukaryota; kingdom Metazoa; phylum Annelida; class Polychaeta; order Sabellida; family Siboglinidae; genus Escarpia; species Escarpia spicata. The sequence goes on from OZ023210.1 coordinate 19,630,417, forward strand.
TGTTTAAATACAGAAGGCAATCAATTAAATCCCACAATGCTACATATCAATAAACTTACCCCTACCGCGACCACCACCGCGACTACCTCCTCGGCCTCCTCCAAAACCACCGCCGAAGCCACCACCGCGCCCACCAAAGCCACCGCCGAATCCTTGTTCTGATTTGGGTGTTGCCTTCTTCACATCAACCTGAAATGACAACTAGTACGTGAGGATGCAACCTTCACAAGCAACGCAGGAGGTGCAGCAAACTGCTTCATATAGAATCACCTACCACATTACATGTTGCATTACCAGACCCGACAATGCAACAACAGCTTAGACGTCCACACGTTACGTTGATATTACCTGCGATTCATGATAGAGAACTGCAATTACCGTTACGCATTACGGTATCTACGCAAGAGAAAACTGGAAAAAAGGGTGCATTTAATGTTACATTAAGATCATCTCAGGGCAGAACATATCGTAGGTAGAGAAACAAGCACATTACAGCAACAATAGTTGATTGCGAGATAGACATTGCATTATTTTTGCTCGTTCCATTGCACATGAGGAAGAGGTAACCTTTGCTCAGAGGTAGGTGGTCTCCCAAGCCCATGTACCTCATTTTGAGATCCATATGTCGCCACTCCACCAGCTGGAAAGTGGAACAAAGGACATCATTGATAAGTTGCCACGGGCAACCGTGTGGCTACATAGCTACATGAAGTGCGGTATGGAAGAAGGACGCCCCCTACGACCACAGTTATCATTACGATCCAAGACACGCCACAGTTAACCAACTGTATGGAGAGCAACCTACATGCAAAATGGCTAAGAAGCTTTAATCTGCAAAATAATTACACAACAGTGAGAAAGCTTGCAGCAGCTGTTGTCAGCACATCAACCAGATTGTTATCTGCTGTTGTTGGCTTAAACATAATTCTTCAGCAATGCACTTAGGGTTGTCCTTAAAACTTCATCGTTATTCCTTCCTGTAAAGATAAATATAAGAACCATGTCATTAAATTTACAATGTATGTAGGGTTGGCCAACACAACTCACCGTCTTGCCACCAATTTTCTGTTTCTGTTCTTCACAGACTCGGTTTACAATTTCTTCCGTCTCGAATGTGATGAAACAGAATGCTCTCCTCTGGTTCTTTACTTTGTCAAATGGCAGGTCAATATCTTCAATCTAAACAGACGTAAATGAAAATAAAGTTATAATGTCTAGGTTCAATTATTTTTAGTCTGTCAATAAAAAGTTTTCTAATATCTAGGTCCATTGTTTTACTCTCACAATTTAATAATGTGGCAAATATATTATAATATAAGCATAACTCGCATGATATAATAAAGTGTGGGGGCTAAAAACGCCAACAGTTAAGTTGTATACTAAATATATAATAACTGTTCAAATGACATCAAAATGATTGCAAAAAAGCCAGGACGTTTTGCAAACGAACACAAATACAATCCTGTTGATAACAGTTACACACCTTTCCAAATCTGCCAAAGTATTCCCGGATGTCAGACTCTGGAACCTCTGGGTCGAGACCACCAACAAACACCTTCTTGATGGGTTCCCGCCCACCCCTCGCCTTTGCCCTCTTTGGGTCGATTGTTCTGCCATGTAGTGTGTGATCACGCTCATTGATTACCTGCAACAGTATCAACCTATGTTAAAGCAAAATGATCACTAACCTTGGATTCAGATGGTTTACACTATTTGATAGAACATGCAGACTTTGCAGTAGCAACAACATTCAAGCTGTATGTACAATAACAATATTAGTATATTACGCACCCGTTCAACGGAAGATGTGTCTGAGAAGAGGACGAAGCCGAAGCCCCGGGAACGACCTGTTGAGGGATCTGTTTTTAACGTGCAGTCCAGGACATCGCCGTATTTGCTGAAGTATTCTTTGAGGTCCTCTGTAAAGGTAGGCGGACACATAAGAGCATTACTTATATAATCAACTGGTTTACTCTCAACGATGAAGCCTGAAATTTAACACCCAAACAAACATCTTAGAAATCTTGTGTGCACAAACTTTATTACATTTGATCAGCTAACAACAAAAACACAAATCAATCTTTTGTGTAAATTGCACACATTTTTACAAACACAAGCACAGTTTCACCTAATCGATACAGCTATGAATTGGACATAACCAGTGTTACCTTTAGTACCTTCCCATTTTTATTTCCAAATAAATCATGAAAAATCTATATTAAACCTAGTTAATCAGGATTAATAATCATACATGCAAATTACCGAATAATACAGATACTTACTGACTGTCGTCTCCCAGCTCAGGCCACCGACAAATATTTTTCTGGTAATACAAAGAAAATAAGAAATCAATTAACGACAAATGGCGATAAAATGATAAACATCAAAGAAAATAATGTTACAAAAATGCATACTCATGTTGAAATACCAATACTAAATAGTTATATAATTATTAAATAAAACAGCACTGCCAATCTCGTATAATGAAATTCATTTTATTGGTTCCATTGTTCTTTATCGGTCTAGAACCGCGTGCTACATCAGCCGCCATCTTGTCAACGGAAATCAGTTTGCCGGGTGTTTCGAAATTATTGCAATCTCATCTAAAACCCACCGTTTACCAAGTTAGATAACATTCTACTTGTTAAAATTATTGAGCTGTATACAAGTGTGTGCTGTAAGTTTGACATAGCGAACGGTTTAAAATGCACGGTAGATTTACGCCGCAAACATAGCGCAGAGCCAGAACCACGCGCCGCGGAAGCCGGGCCAGCAAATTGGCTCACCTTTCGTCGTCGTCATTTTTCGACGCATTTATTTTGTCACCAGGATTTAAAGGACCATCGCCGCTTCCTGCTTCTATCTGTTGTTGACCTTGTTCTTCGTATGTTTCTTGTTGTTGGTACTGCTCATCACCATTAGAAACTCCATATTCTTGATCTCCCATCGTGCACGACTTGTTCGACCAACGTACAACGTGAACAAAAGGACCGAGCACCGTCTTCTTCGACGCTATAAGGGCTATCACGTGCAAACAACCTACACGACTATTCGCTAATTCAAGTCACGTGCAATGTCAATTGCCAAATTCGAGCATGACTAGTCGATCACTGTACAATGACTGTCCCAGTAACTGGTTCATGATGTCATCGTTCAATGTCACGTGTTATAGTAGGAGCGCGAACTTCACGCATTTCCCGCCATATTCACCATCAATACAATAGACTACACACACCAAAGGCTGATATCTATAAATAGAATATATGGGATAATCGGGAAGCTGGGGGTGTTTTTCTTCTGGTTGTCCTTCGATCTGTAGCGCCACGAGTGGTAGCTAGACATGTAATTATAATAAGAGGGGTGCAGGGGGGTCCTGGATGACAATTCACAGTGAAAGAAAAGGTGTCTTAATTCACATTTAATAAATATTTGGGTTTGGTTGTTGGTGGTATAAGTATAGATATATTTTGTGTGCAGAAATCGGCGAAGAGATCGAAATTTTTAGTCACCTGTCGTCAATTTCACGAAGAAAGTGATACCTCAATCACGGTTCACAGGGAAAATATATTTTAAATCACGCTTCACGCTGTTGCACCTGATCAAGAATCACAGGGATAAAAAAAATGTCACGTTCAAGAGGAAATCATTTTGCTGATCACGAAAATACCCCCTGCACCCCCTTTAATAATAATCCACCCCACATGCATTATGCTTTATGCACATGTTTATAGACTCCATGTAGTTGCATGTAGCTACCTATATATGCCATGCCTGTGAGGTATACGTATGCTGCGTTTCAATCACCTCGTACCATGAATACGACTTCGTAACCCCTTCTTGACCCAGTTGCATACATTTACAAGTGGTAAACTGGAGCAGTTCGTGAACTTTCCAGTTCGCCAAGTCGTGCATTATATAAACGACCCCATTGGAACGCAGCAGAACTAACGTGCGTTTCTGCTTTCATATTTGAAACCCTCACACACACACAAATAATAATTTATTATTCAGTACATGTGTGAACTGCGAAATTAAACAAAATTGTTTATTTTTTGAAGTGATAGTGAACGAGAGATAAGCCCACGAGGAGTTCGTATGACTAAAGTACTGACTACCCTTGCCAAAAAATTTTGGATACGTTCAATTTTTTTAATATCATTGATAGTGCTCACTCTATTATAAAGGCGATTATTGAAATAGTCAAGGCTGCTGCTAATGATTAGCGACAGGAAGTGGCATAATTATACAAACAATTGGGCATACCGGCGAAGATCACGGACGTGATAAATAGAATAACGACATCCTGGCTTGAGATATACGTTGTCTAAAATATTGATCGAAAAAATCCGAGAGAGTTGGCAGTTATAATATGTATGCGTGTCTTCACGCGAATGCGGAAAGTTGTTCCATGTAGCATAGGAATCGGATAGAAAATTCCCGGAAATGACGTCACAACACATGTGTTTCTCATCTGGCATGCCGATTCTGTACACGGGGATTCCAAGTTTAACTTAAACACCCGCAGTGCTCAACATAAATTACAGAAATGCGGGTACAACAGGATTACAGAAATGTTGGTACAATATAATGTACGAGCGCTATTTTAGTGTAACGAGGCCCGTTTACACGAGCGTTTAAGTACTGGATTGATTGGTCGCACGAGTAGTGTCACTCGACGAATAGGTCAAACAGTTACCGACACTACCGACATGCAACACTGGTGTTGCACCCGTCGTGTTGGGCCTTTAATCAAAACCCAACTGCCGGGGTTTGCGAAAGTCGAGCATAGACGTAGAATTCCACTCTGTCTACGACAATAAATAGACATTAAAATTGCATACGTAACAGCGGCGTATGATATTATTCATCATCAAGTACGATGGATCGCAAAGGAAAAAATGTGGCCCGACATTAATTCACGTAGCCATACACCACATTCACTAGAGGGCGCCATCTCATACATTTGTTGCCACAAAAGTCAAAATTATGTCGAAGCATGAAATATTCCATTCATTATTCATTCGTGATACATAACAACCGTTGCATGGTTCATATCACGTATATGTTATTGGTCGATGTAACATTGTTATCGAGTGACTGCTGCCGTTTCGGTAGAAGTATGGCTGTTATAGCTTACTAATCACCAATTTGAATTTCATGTATCGTCGACTCGTCACTCTGTGACTGTCTCCGACTCTCGCTGTCTGTCAGACTCGGAATCTATGAGACCGTGTCACTGTGAGTCTGTCCTGAGGCTTAGTGTGACTTATAAGTGTGATTCACTTCGTTTGGTTAACTTTGAGATACCATATTGCCGAGGCTTTTGCAGAAGTTAAATATGTCAAGATTCGGAATATGTGTTAGAAGTTTTGACTCGTCATGATAAAGCCGATAGTTACAAAATTCCAATATTATCGCCCACTTCATTTCAACAGTGCTTTGTTCTGGCAGTGCCTGGAGCCTGGAGATTCAATCATTTGTTTTCATTATTGTTTCGTTATCAATATCAGTTGTCTGAAAATATTGTACGTAATGAACTAGAAGAACTAAAACTATTCATTGCTCATTTATTATTTACTACCTGATGATGGGCTAAAATCGGCTCTGCTCAGCCTAGGCTATGGCTATGCTATACAATTATAACTGAAATTGAAAAGTGCAAGGTTCTGCCTCTGGCTTTTGATCAAAAGTCAAGACCGAATCTAGGCAAGTTTTTTTTTATTTTTGTTTTCACATGTTTACTCTGAATTAAATTGTATATTAATGTTCGGGCTGCTACAGTGTTTGTTTACTTAATTCTGATATATCAAAAAAAGCTGGTACTTTTTTCAAGATTTTGTTTTGTTGTCAGGTTTGTGTGCTGAATGAAATAATTGTGAGACTAGCCATGGCAGAAGCCAGTCCAACTGTGATGAGGCCGATTACACCTCCGCTTCCAACAGGCACTGTTGTTCCGCAACACCAGGTGGCAGGCCATGCATTTGGAAAGGGAAAGACAAAGCTAGGTGTGGGTTCCCTTTGCCTTTGTCTTGGTGTATTTCTAAAATTCTGTACTTTGTGAAGACATAGCAGACATGACACTTTATAATTGAAATATGTACAGTGGAACTTCACTGTACGGTCACCTCAGTAATGCAGCCACCTCGCAATTAAGGTCACCTTAGGATAGTCCAGAATTATTTACATATACAGCAAAGTATAGGATATTAGTCACGCTAATACGGTCACCTCGCTATTCAGGTCACTTCTGTTCAGTCCTAAAGCTGACCATAGTTGTGAGGTTCCACTGTATTTTGGAGTTGAAGTTACATCTAAATTATTATATTAGTTTCCTTGGTCGACCAGCATATTGCATGAATTTATATTCATCCGTATTCCTCCCCAAATAAAAGAAAACTTTATGATGTGGTACATCTGCTATAGTGGGTTTAAAACATTCATTTTTGCTTATAATTTATATTAATTCAGGCCTTTATGCAGGATAACTTTTTGACCAGTCCAAATTTGTCCTGGTAGATATGGGCATCTTCATGTGCACACATACAAATGTGCATATCATATATACAGTATACGTAACTAAATGTTTTTTTTATAATAATATATGCATACACAAGTGTGGCACATTTTAAAGCAGCATAATGGATATAAATAACCATCAATAATATGATAGCTATTTTGCTCCTTAAATTTCCACCCATCCAAAACGAACTCAGCCCATCCAAATGGCCGAGTCTATAGATAAAGATGTAGATATTTATTTCATGATATATGCCAGCTAAATTGACTTGGGACTTGGTATGGATTTCAAAGACATGATTCAATACGTCTTGACCAGTTCTTGAATTTAGACCTGATCTGGAGTCAAGTCTTGCCTTGTTTGTGACATACCAGCAAGTTTGGCATCTTATGTAGAATGCTACGAATTGTTGCCAGGCCTGCTACAACTGTCCACCGATGGCACATTGCTGAAGCCATTCCAGAGTTCAGAAAGAGGCCAGAGGGAGACTGACTTTTACGCACAGGTGTTTGATCCACAGTGCACAGATCCAACATTGCTGGGTCTACAACCCCTTTTGCCCCGCTTCCTTGGCACCTGGACAACTCCACAGCAGCCTGGAGGTAAATGTGCCCTGTTTCCAATGAGTGTAGGATGTAACCCCTCATGGATAAATCCCCTCATGAACATAACCCCTCTGAATTAAACCCTTCACGGACATAACCCCTCTGGCAAAACCTCTCATGGCCATAACATATTTTGTCTAGTCGACAGATATGAAGTGCCAATAGGTATGTTATTGAATAATTTTAAATAACAAAATTGCATAACAAAATAATCATGACCGTCAGGGGTTCTGTCCATGATTGCTTTTGTCCGTGACATGTTATGTTCATAGGAAGCTGCATCTAGTAGGTGTATTTGTTCTCATGAAAGAGTTATTTTTTAGAAAACAATTTGCAAACAAACAAATACAAATTTGCATGATGCTAAACAAAGTCGGTCAACACCCACAAGAAAAAAATGTGAATGGTTTTTCAAGCAAAACATGTTTACTCATGCTGTGACACATCTGTGAAATTGCATCTTGAAAAATACTTTCAGCCAGGGTGATGTGTGATGCAGTTTGCATTTCCTCTATAGTAGACACCTATAGAAAAGACACAATGGGCTCATTATCAGTTCCTCAATTGAAGCAGGTTGGTTGATTGAATGTGTTTCAATGCTTGTATCTATTTACCAGCAGACATTCAAGGCACACTTGGCATATGAAGACAACTTGATTGACTTTGAACCAGGCTTAATTCACAATGCTGATTGCAGGAAGGGGACTTAACTGTGAAACACTGAGTGCTCCTTTGTTATGCATCTCTTTGTTTTCGAGCCAGTTGAGATGATGTCTCTGACAGAAATAATTGCTCACAGCTGATAGGAAGCAAGCTTCTTAATTTACTCCCACTCAGAGTTGAGAATTATCAGATGTTATATGGTGAATTTTGTGTCATTTTAGTCTCCTGCAGCGTTATTTTAAATAGCGTATGTTCATCAAGAAAGTTTGGTTTTATGGCAAAATAATTTGTTATTGTAACTGCCTGACATTGCCCAGGATGAAATAAATATTATGAAACATTCTATGTAGACCCATAGTCATATCAAAGAGCTTATACACGTATTAAGGTATACAATTTTTTTTTAATTATGGTCTTCCCGAAAGCAAGACATCATCAACTTCACACAGCATGAACCACAAACCATGCACATGAATCTCATTTGCAGAGTGAGTGTACAATTATTTATCATAGATAGTCTTCCTTTGTCCCACAGTGAAGAAGGAATTTAAAAATAGACCTTTTGTTTCAGAAGTTCGATCATAACCAGGCATTTTATCACAACATCAGTCAAGATGGCACCGGTGCATCGTGATACATTGTGGCGGTGTGCAATTGTTTTTATGTTTTTGATGATTGTGCTTGTGTTTAGGTCTATTTGTGTACCTAAGTATGAATGGGCAGATCTGCTCAGCATTATGGAATCCAGGGACAATGAGTATAGACCCAAATTCACCTTGAAGGACACTTTTCCTGTTGTCAACACAACACAACACTTTGCGCCGCACATGCAAGCGGGGTAGACGAGGGGGCGCACTCTGTAGGTTTCTGAGAGAGTTCTCGTGTTTACATTCCCCTGATGCCAGTGCTACCAAGGCAGTCAATAAATTGATTGTTCAGGTAGTGGCAGCATACCAATTCCCAAGAAGTCCAATATCTCTCGGCTGAATGACTACTGCCCAATGGCTCTGACCTCGGTCACAATGAAAGTGCTTGAGCGCATAGTCCTCAGGTACCTGAGGTTGACCACTGATGGCGTCCTGGACTCACACCTGTTTGCATATCAGGCAAACAGATCAGTGGATGATGCGGTTGCAGTAGGTCTACACCACATTCTGAAGCACCTGGAGCGGCCAGGAACCTATCCCAGGATCCTCTTCATAGACTTCAGCTGAACATTCAACACCATCATCCCCTATAAACTCTCATTGTTGAATGTACATCCTGTCACTGGATTCTTAACTTCCTTCTTCATAAGCCTCAATCTGTCAAAGTCAACAACTCTCTCTCCAAACCTCTCGTTCTGAATACTGGTGCCCCACAAGGTTGTGTGTTATCCCCTTTTCTGTTCACTATCTTCACAAATCACTGTGTCAACGTGGACCCATCTGTATTTGTCATAAATTTGTTGACGACACCACTGGAGGGCTGCATTGAAAATGTAGACAAAACTGCATACAGGGAAGAGGTTCAAAGAATGGTTGGCCAGTGTGCTGATAACAACCTTGAACTGAACGTGTCGAAGACGAAAGAAATCATAGTTAATTTTCGTAGTAAGAAGACGCCCATCCTTCCTCTCTCGTTAAACGATGTGGTAGTGAACAAGTGGAATCTTTTAGATTCTTGAGGACAACAATATCAAGCGATCTTAGCTGGGGCAAAAACACACTATGCATGACAAAAAAGGCACAACAATGCCTCTAGTTCCTGAGGCACCTCAGAAGATTCGGCATCACAAAGGAGACACTTCCACCACGCTATAATTGAAAGCCTCCTCACTTTTTCTATCACAGTGTGGTTTGGCAGCACCTGTCAGGAAGAGGAGCAGCGGCTAGAAGCCAATGTGAAAGGCATGTCAAAAATCATTGGGCACGAGTTGCCATCATTAAAGTTAATGTACCATGTTTGCTGCGCGCGTAAATCAAGAAGAATTGTGTAGGATACAGCCTACCCAGCCCACCATCTCTTTGAACTTCTTTCCTCTGTGAAGCACTATAGGAGTATTAAGACTAGAACAACAGTTTTTACCCGCAGGCTGTAAGACACTTGCATGGAGAGGTATTTCTCGTTTCATAACTATGTCTTCTGCCAGTTCCGTTCTTGTGTTGTTATGCTTATTTTACTAATTTAACTACCACTAAATACAGTTATTGTTTTAGGTTAGACGGTTGTGATGCTGCATTCATTCAATTTTACTATTATTATACTAATAGTTATTTATTTTTTATTTATTTACCAAGTTAGTACTTTTATGTCTGGAGATATGTTATATTCTTTCAAATTTGTTGGCAGTCAGCTTTTATTTTTAACTTATACACATTTTATAATGTTTCTAGTCTGTATATTTTATGCGTGCGCATGTGTGTTGGGGGGTGATGGGAGACAAGTGTGAAAAAGAGTATTGGATGTTGTAAAGAATGCTTGGGTTGTTACCCCACAACACCACAAATTCCTTGTACATTTTGAAAATGCTACTTGGCAATAAACCATCTATACTACTACTGCATAACACTAAATAGGGTGTTTAATAAAACCCCTTCAAATCCACCACATGGATACTCCTGGTACAGTAATGTTAAGAGTAAGGATTGTTCTTCCCAACAGCATAATATAAATAATATTTATAAAACAATATAAATTATACAACATACAAATATTGAATTGTTAAATATACAATAACATTTAAGAAACACTCAATAAATTAATAGATTTAGGGGAAAAGTTTGCTATGGGACTGGAGACTCCTACAAAGACTAAAACTGGTCGCTATTATAGGAGCCTCCCAAATTAAAAATAGCAGATGTCCCTAATGTTGTGTAACTGTTTATATAATAACATATACTTATAATATCTAACTTTTTTAATTGTCTGTCTTACATATAATCAGTATATGTGTGTGATGAGGTGTTTCAGAGTCATGTGTTGTGTGCATGTATGCAGTGTGTAAAATGTGTGCATGTATAACAAATTGTTTTGCACTTGCATGAACTGTGTTACACTCATTCACGGTTTTAAAAATTTACTTGGCAAATTTTTGTTATAGTTATGTAACAATTTAGTATACTGCATGTGACGTTATATCTGTAGTCCTGGTTTATTTTCAGCGTTATCCTTCTCCAGAGTTACCGAGTTCACTACAAGTTACACATATACACCAAGTAGAAGGGAGCAACGGCTAATGGTGTCTCTTCTGAAAAACACAGCGAACGGGGGGGTGAATGGAACTGCTGAAGTTTCAAAATGGTGGTTGGTAGTGGGATTCGAACCCAGTCTCCTTGACCAACAGTCCGGCACTCTTCCACTTGACCACTGCTCCCATGCCCATATACCTTTCATCTGTCTGCATGTACAGCAGAATACAGATGTCTCTAATTGTACCATTACTGTACATATGTTTCAGTGCCATACATCAGGATGGAGGATGTGATGCTGCAGTTCAAGAAACCTTGCATCTTGGATGTGAAGGTCGGTCGGATCACATATGACCCCGGCGCATCGCAGGAGAAAATTGCACAAGAACTCGCCAAATTCCCACCGCTGCAGAAAGTTGGATTTCAGTTAACTGGCATGAAGGTGAATTACATAGTTTTATGTGAAGCTCAGTGGTTTTCTTTACAATTTAGAGATGTTAGTAACTATGATAAGTGTATTCATTTCATTGTGTAGCATTTATTCTAAAAACAGATTGTACATTGCATAAAATGTGTGAAAGTATTTTGACTGGAAGATTAATATAACTAAATATACAAAGCATAAGCAGTGGAGACAAATATGTTGTAGCTAATTAATAAATGTAAATATTGATTTGTGTTCCATAATGTTTGGCGAAAGAATATATAGTTTACCTAATTTGGGCCAGTAGTGTTACTAGGTTAGCTAGATGTCATACACGGTGTACCTAGAAGAGTTTTCTCTCCCAGGTTTTCGACCCAGTGCGAGAAACTTATCTCTGTGTTGAGAAACGCTATCTTCGTGGCCTCAGTGAAGAAGAGGTTCTCACAAAAGGCATGTTCACTTTCATATCAGTTGCTGCATATGTCAGTTGTTAAACCCATCTGAATCCATGCCTTGACCAAGTAGATTTCACTAGAATTTCCCACTTTCTTTCAAAAATAAATTCTGAGTAAACCACGGGCGTGATATTGTGTATTGTAGTTGCAAATGGTTAGGTAGTATTAACTCTTGGATGTACAGGCCAACACAATTGCCTTTTGTTTCCCTTTGATGAATCTCTTCAGTCAGACAGAAGCTGCTCTGTCCCGGGATCTGCTGCTACGTAGACTCTGGGGCTAGCACAACAGAAATCAGCATAACACCAAATTGTAGTCGGGCAAAGTCTCAAACGCTGACAAAATTGTAGTCGGGCAAATCTCAAACGCTGACAAAATTGTAGTCGGGCAAAGTCTCAAACGCTGACAAAATTGTAGTCGGGCAAAGACTCAAACGCTGACAAAAGCCATACGCAGTTGCTTCATATCTGCTGGTATATAGTAAAAAAATGCATATAGATATAGTTTGATACAAGTAAAAATAATCCCCCAAAATTTACTTATTTAGAAGTACATTTTTAAAAATCGACTTACTGGTAAGTACTGTAACAAAATAAATGTACTTTGTTACATGCCAACACTGCGTATAGTGTGCCGCTGTCTTGTGGTTTTGAGCCAATATTAAACATAATGTTTTTTAAAGTTTAAAACAATCCGTAATAAATCCGTATTTTCAACCTGCCCATCTTCACCTCTCTTCTTCTGTATATAAACCTGTAATTGGAACCATTCTTATAAACACATTTTATAATTGGTTATGTGAAATTTAAAATTAATGTATTAAGTATATTCCCTCATTTCCTGACTTAATATTCTGTAATGGACTCTCACATTCCGCACTGTATAGCGGATTATTTTTACACACCTATTCATACTTTCTACTTTTATTAGCATTTGTGAACATCTGTTTTCAAAAATATACTTTTCAAATAATATATTATTTATCACATTTTATAGATCCCACCTCATTTCAATGTTGACCCTATTTGGCATCCACTAGGATATGCCAGCTCGTTTGTGTAGTTTTGAAAACATTGGTCAATCTATTAAATAATATTTAACTGGACTCGGGGATCATTAAATCAACTGCACACATTACTTAGACGGTTTACACTCTACAGACCTGATCATCGACAAACCAGATTTGTGATTGCCTGAATAAATGGAGGAAGGAGTTCTCCAGTATTACTGATGGATTGTTTCTTTTCCAGGTTTGGCAGCGTTTCTCAACAACGATGTGGGCATTTACCAACATGTCATTCCACTGTTGCTGAAACGGCTACACACAGTCCTAGACTGGATGCGCAAACAGAGAAAGTTTGTCTTCTATGCCAGCTCTCTCCTGCTGGTCTATGAGGGAGCAGTGAGTCAGTGCACCAGAAACTCCACAGAAAACAGAACTATGACATTTAGTGATGGAGAGAATGCCGCACGGACTGATTCGACTAAGGGAGATAACACCTGCTGTGATGCCATGGTGGCACATCATATTTGGGAATGTTCAAAGCAGCATGTATGGGAAGGAAAACAGAATGACCAATGTGTTGATGTTCGAATGATTGACTTTGCGCACGTGTTTCCTTCAGAAGAGAGGGACGACAATTATATTGAGGGTGTTGAAAGTTTGGTGAAATATCTAAACCGGCTGCTGTAGACTGTTTTCGGTAATTTTCTCTCCAAATTTGTGTGCTACAGCTGTACAAGTATGAAGGACTCTTAGGCTACTTGAATTATTTATTAACAACAGTATAATTTATTTTGTGTCATGGGTTAAACTTAGTGAAGAACATGGCTACAGTTTTTTTGTGTAAGAAAAAAATGCAACATATTTATATTCATATATAATATAACCAAAAGTGCAATACTGTTAACATTGCTACTAATATAAATATGCTGTATTATTTGTAGAATTATTTCACAGAAAAATGATATTATTTGTAGTCAATAATTTTTGTTACACTGTTTTTATGTAGTTGAACAACTTTTCAAAAATAAATTATTCTTTTGTTCAATATTTCAGAATAATATATTTTTATGAGCTGAATTTGAAAATTGGATGTGACTGATATTTATAGCAATACTTGATATGATTTGAACCAAGCTATCCAGTAAATTATATTTAATTGTTGGTTATTTACAGGTAATAATAATGAATTTTCAGACAAAATATTTATCAGTCAGAAATTTTAAATGGAAGCTGTTATTCTGAACAAATGAACTATTTTAAGTGTCCAGTAGATAACATTCATACATTGAATCATGTTTTTATTGTTTTGTCTCTATTTACTACCAAGCATGGGGGATATTACAAAGATTCCATTACATATCTTACTATTATTTAGGTTAGGAATGTGCAGAAGCCATACCCACTTTAAGGCAGTCATGCATCCCCAAGATTAGTAATTGGCTTGCTAATCCTGCATTGTTTCAATGAGCAGATGTTTTCTGATTCCATCAAATTGAGTAGCCCAATGCTGGCAATGGTCCTTTGCAAATGTGCAGGCCAACATAGTCATAGTACATTGTCACACTTACTATTACTAGCAGTTGGAATAATATGCAGACAATGAAACCATTTTTTTTAGTTTTTAAAACCATAATATATTATTATTACATAAATAATAATAATAATAAAGGTTCTTTTACTGCGCAATCTATAACTAATAGTTAATCAATGTGCTTTTAGTTATAAATTAATTAATTTACAAAATATATTAAGAAATTAACAAGAGTCACTAAAACGTCCTGTAAATAAATCTTGCTATTGTCCACCATAAGTTTGTTTAAATAAATATGTCCAGGTGACATCTAAATAAAAACACAGACGGAGCATCTCGTAGAGTCAGTGGCAGTTCGTTCCATTTGGCCGGACCAGTTATGCCAAACGCTCGCTTGCCGATGGATTTTGATGCTTGTGGAACTGCAAGCTGAAGATGGTCATGAAGCTGCCGAAGACGAGGGTTGCGAGTTCGTGGATGTAGTAGATGTGCAAGGTACTTCGGCGCCAAACCATGGAGCACCTTGTAAATATACACAAGTACTTTACACAATGCGTTGTCTGACTGGCAACCAGTGCAGAAGCGCCAGTACGGGCGTGATGTGTGAAGATATAGGTGTGAGGTAAACTAGGCGGGCTGCCCTATTGTGTATCTTCTGGAGACGTGCTAAGTGAAATTCGGGTAGGTCCAGCAGCAGACCGTTGCAGTAATCTAAGCTTGAAACAACGATCGCAATGACCAATGAATGGCAGACAGGCTTCGTGATATACGCCCTGATGGAGCTAATACGTCTCGGATGGTAGTAACACTTCTTGCAAACAGCA
Source organism: Escarpia spicata (assembly GCA_963995525.1). Lineage (NCBI taxonomy): Eukaryota > Metazoa > Annelida > Polychaeta > Sabellida > Siboglinidae > Escarpia > Escarpia spicata. The sequence goes on from OZ023210.1 coordinate 19,645,612, forward strand.
TCAACCTGCTGCTTCATGCTCATGTGAGTGTCAAAGTGAACTCCCAAATTCCTGACAGAGACAACAGGTTTATGTTGACTCCACCAACAACGAGGTACATTTTTAGATGATGGGGACTGAGGGCCACCGTAAATTCAGTCTTATTATTGTTTAGCTCGAGTGTATGCTTAACCATCCAACATTTGACCTCACTGATACAGTCACTATGTCTGTGAGCAGCGCACTCCAAGTCACCAGATATGTGAGGACAGTAGGATGTGTATATCTGAAGATCATCAGCAAATTTATGATATTCCACAGAGTGCCTCGTTAGTATGTCCTGCATTGGTGATGTGTACACAGTGAACAACAACGGACCCAACACCGAGCCCTGTGGAACACCGTATCTCACAGGGCGTTCTTCAGATGCATCCACCCCAATCCGTAGACGCTGGGTACGATCCGACATGTACGAACCGAACCATGCAAGTGCCGCGCCAGATATTCCCAGGTGGCTATGCATAGTCTTTAGTAGGATAGCAGCATCGATCGTATCGAACGCAGAAGATAAATCCAGGAGAACCAGAAGGACACCCCTGGAGTCTGCCATGTAACTGGTGATATCGTGCTGCACTCTCATTAAAGCAGTTTCAGTGCTGTGTCGGGGTTTGTATGCCGATTGTAGCTGCTCGTGAAGGTTGTCACTTAGATGTTGAATAAGTCGTTTGGCTGCTACCTTTTCCAAGACTTTAGACATGAATGGCAAACTTGAAACTGAACGGTAATTTTTCAGCGTGTTTCGATCCCAGGTCGGTTTTTTCAACAGCGGTGTTATAACAGCCTACTTGAGTTCCCGCGGAACAGTGGCCGACTCGAAAGACATATTGATAAGATGTGTCAGTATTTGAATATGAGCAGGAAGAGTGCTCTTTAGCAGCGATGCAGGTAGAGGGTCCAAGCATGATGACTTGGGTTTAGCATCCTGGATAATTTTCTGCACTTCACACATACTTGCAGCATACATTATAGTCATAGGATGTCCAACTACTCTCTGTGTCGCAGTTTCGATGTCGCTCGTGTTTGTTTCCGAGGCATCAATTTCAAATAGTGTATTAATATTACACAAAACAACGCCTATCATGTCTGAACCGGGGAGGCTGAGCAAAACGCACTGTTAGATGGGGACTGGAGAAAGCGATTTACTTTCCCTGCACCACAATTCGCAAGATGGCAGCACACACGCAGAATAAGTTTCGTAGATATTCGCCAGGAGCGCTGCCACCGTCCTTTTAACTCGTCACCGACACGTGGTGGGGCTATGTCTCAGATTGTTGGTGTTTCAAACTCCGTATTTCTGTAAACACGAGAACCTAAACGCGTCATTAATAGATAGTTCAATGCCGTCGATTGCAGAGATCGGCGACGTCATCAACATGACGGAATCCACGGAAATACCGACAGAGAAACGCAACAAGAAAAACAAGGTGCGTCTAGACGTTGTGATCTATTTTATTTGAGCGATAAAATGTCGGTATAGCACGTAAGCCACACAATTTTGGGCTCAATTATTGCCGGATACACTTTCCAAACTGTCCGATTCCGAGTCGTACTGGAAGTCTGTGTCATCAGAGTCGGATGGATACCCAAGTAATACTGGGTCATAAATTCGACATAAAAAAAGTTATAACACGAACAGTAAGTTACTAAGTATAACTTACTATAAGATAATAAGTCACTAAATGTAAGTTCGTCAAAGAAAAAAATGAACTATTTTATTTTATTTTTTGTCAACAGATCATACAGGATTTCCACCTAAAATTGGCTAAGAAATTTGATTCAGTGCAAATCTAGCTTTAGCAAATTTGATTCTGCATTGCTCTATGACTATGTGGATAGTAATTTTTTTTTTTTCCAGGAAAAGAAAACAAAAAAGAGGAAGTCTGGAGACAATAGTTGTAGCACTGACCAGAGTTTGTCGGAGTCGGTGGGAGCTGTTGATAGTACACCATCGAAAAAGACGAAGACGGACAAGAAAAAAAAACTAAATTCATCTGCTGCAGAGAATGGCATTGCTGTTGAAAAAGAAAAATCAAAAAAGAAGAAGAAAAGAAAATCTGATGCAGCCGAACAGGATGCAACATCTGATAGCTCGTCAGACAGTGTTGTTGACAAGAAACAGAAGAAGAAACGCAAGGCAGAAGCCAATGGTACAGACAGCGACAGCAGCAGCAAAAGGTCAAAGGTCGAGGAGGCAGAGAAGTCACAGGTGGCGCTGTCGCCCGAAGAGGCAGCAGGAGATTTCAGCAAATTCAGGATTTCTGAAGGTGTCATAACGAAATTGAAAGGTGTGCAATTATTATGTTTTGAAGACATGAATAATGCTTGAGAGTAATACATTTGTAATACATCTATACATTTGGCGTAATTATCTGGTTGTATTATCACGCACATCAAGATTGTAAGTTGAATATGTATAAGTATTTTCAGTTATGGCTACTTTGATTAATCTCAGTGTTGAACTTATTGCAAATGTTTGTGACAAAATGTTATGTCAAGTCACTTGTTTTGATTTTTAGGTCATGGTGTGAAGTTCCTGTTTCCGATCCAGGCAAAGACATTTGACTATGTGTATGATGGAGAAGACGTCATTGCTCAAGCACGTTAGTATACAGGCATATAACCATTTTATGATAACAATTATCAATAATGGGCATTGTAACTGCTCTATGTGTTTTCACTATTTTTATCATGAGAACTGGAACATTCTATGTTTCCAAGTTGGATAATTCCATCATAATACTGAGTGCTCAGTATTTTTGAAAAGTTTTTTGCACACACCAGGGTGGACATTATTCATTAGCAAGCTGTTGGGACTTGCATAGGTCAGGATACTTTTGATCCAGTCCTTAGCTGACTAAGCAGCATATATGTGTGTCAGATCTTCATTAGGTGTTATCTGTATACAAAACGAATTATCAGCGGAATATATTACAGCGTGAAGAGCATCAGAATGATGCTGGTTACCTGTTTGTGCATTCATAATTTATTTGTGCTGTTTATTTTTCAGGAACTGGTACTGGCAAGACAGTAAGTATCCATCAAAAAATTGTATCTGTATTGTTCCATATAAGAGTATTTTCAGGTTGTATTTTATACAAAATTGCAAATATGACAATAATACGGATGTTTAAATTTTGCTATTTTTGTGGATTGTCATCAATAAGATCTTTTTATATTATACAATACAAAATCCTTAACAGTTTCAATGTTTTAACATGGTGATTGTAGATGCAGAGATAAACAAATTCTGAGCTACACTCATGCCTATAGCTTACACCTTGTTTATAGTAATGTTACATGTCTTACAGATTGAATGTAAACACTGTATCATCTTTATTGTAGTACAACTTCTGAATAAAATGTTTCGATCAAATGAAGATTTGATCTCATACACAACAGGCTGACAGTTTTAAAGGTATTTTTGAATTCACACATTGTTTTGTTATTCTAGTTCTCGTTTGCCATCCCCCTGGTGGAGAAACTGCTCAGTCAGTCGCTGACGCAACGAGGCCGACCCCCGAAAGTGTTGGTGTTGGTGCCGACCCGGGAACTCGCGAAACAGGTGGCGAAGGACTTTCAGATGTTGTGTGAATCCCTCTCGGTGCTGTGTGTGTATGGAGGCACGCCCTACTGGCAACAAGGTGGGTACTGGAGTACTGCTTGGCACCCTTGTGGCTCCGACTGTTAATGCCAAGCATCCATCAGTTTAATATTCTTGAAAACAGTTTGGATACGTGTGTCCATCCAGAGAGCAAAACCACAAAACCAGATTATCATTAAACCGATTAATAAATTTTTTGATTTTGGTGATTTTGATTATTCAGAAATTAGTTTTGAAAAATGCCACTGACATCGTTCGAAATGGCTACACTTATGGGTGCATGTTTACGTCACCTGCCGCTGAAGAGTTGCACCGGTACTGCCACCTAGCAATTAAGTTTTCTTAGAATGGCCGCCCACAAACCGATGATACATTCAATTATCAATCAGTTTAGCCAAACCCACTGTCGGTTATGAAAACCAAATTCCCAACACTAAATGAAGTAATCAAACGCTTCCACAATACCTGTTAACGTTATGATTTTAATAATTGTTTCAGAGCAACAGATATGGGCGGGTTTGGATGTGATAGTCGGAACGCCCGGTCGCACCCATGACTTCGCCCAGAAAGGCACCCTCAACCTGGGGGCGCTTGACCACGTCGTGTTGGATGAAGTAGACCAGATGCTGGACATGGGTTTCTCTGAGATCGTAGAACAGATTCTTTCATTTGCCTACTCCGAGGGTGAGAGCAAAAAAGCTGCTCGTGTTTTTCACGTTGTATATGTTTGTTCCATACGATGGCCCAGTCACACAAGCGATTGCAACAAATTCTAATTATTTGCCATATTTTTTAATAACTTGACGTATCTTGATAACATTTCCATTGTATTTATATCTATTTAAAAGAAAGTCACATGACATGATCAGTTTGCTTGATGGTAGCCAGGGTAATCAAATAAACTTAAGAAGCTGGCGGGTGATTTTCTGGAATTCATATATTTACCTGAAGGAGTTTGGCTATTTTAAGCTAGATGGATTGGTGCAGTGGTTGTGTTTGTGCCGGCAGAGAGCAAGGAGACGAGCCCGCAGACATGCCTCTTCTCTGCCACACTCCCTGTGTGGGTGTACAAGACGGCCAAGAAGTACATGCGAGACACACTCAAGAAGGTCGACCTCATTGGTCAGCAGCTTGTGAGAACAGCTACCACTGTACAGGTAGGTCTTATCGGTCAGTGCTTTCTGCAGCGGTTAAAGTGCTGGACTGTCATTCAGAGGAACCGGGGTTCGAACCCTGGTGCCGGCTGGGTGGTGGTTCAGTACTGGTTTGGCCGCCGTGTTGAAACTTGGGCAATTTCATTCACCCTGTGTCTATTGGAAGAGACGCTACATGCCGCTGATCCCTTCTATCCAGTGTCTGAGCCAGTGTTAGGATAAAAGATCATAAGCAGGTAAATGGAAAAACTTGTCATGGAAGTCTCGTTCTAAAAAAACACGACAATCATCAACAAAATGGACTATGTAACATATAATGGAAGAAAAAGTAGCCGGTCATTTGCATAAACACGGACATGTCAACAAATGTAGCTGGTTCATTCGGTTAGACAAGATGGGAAGAATAATGGAAACACTTCTACTTAAGGGGTGGCTTAAGTTGCGTCAAAGTCTACACAATTATTCTTGTGTACACATAAAAAAGTAGTGACCAATATATCAAAGCCAGCCTCACCCTGGACTACGGAGGGTATGCCATGTGATTCATGTAGCAGGAAATATGTCAAGAGTTTAGAAATATTTTATTTGACATTAATAAAGGCAAAACATTGTTTTTGAAACTGAATGGAGTGTAATTACCGGAAGAGCCCATCTAGGAATAGATTATCTGCTCTATGGGGACATGAGCGGCCACACAAGGACAACGTTGGTACACCACTGTCGGAGCCAACCACTCTTGCAGAAGAGTTTGCTATGCCATCAGATTAATGTTGTAATATTCCAAAAGGTGCATTTGTATATTTCATACATATGAATAGTCAAAAAGTGTGTACTGATGAACACAAAAGTTTGTTTTGCCATTTTCTCAGAACTCTGTTTTTAGTCAGTGCACTAATTTCATGTGGACCCTGAGAGAAAACCGTAAGACATATCAACTCCAAATGTTGAGTACAATACTCCAAGATATGCACTACAAAGTGTCAAGAGAGATTTTGTAACTCGTCCAAGTTTCAATTTTATTTCTCTGCACATTCATGCACCCTACCTAAAAATTGGGAAATGTATCTTTTATTTTCCAAAAATTATTTCTGATAGAAACTATTTGGAGAATAACAATAAATTCCTGTTGACAGTTTGTAGGAACATGCATTTACAATAAATGTAGCATATTTTGTATGTTGTAGCACCATGCATTGTTTTAGGATTTGTGCATGAAAAAGGGTCCTGACAAATAACTGGCTGTTATTTCCATGGCACCCGCATGTCAAAAAAAAATCCATTTGATATATATATCTTGACACACAGATAATTCTCCAAGTTTTGGATCTCTACCATTAAACAAATTTTAGAGTTCGCCTGAGCACATGCCCCCTTAATTGTCAGGTGACAGTGTTCTTTGTAAACTGGGTCACACCTTATAGATTTTCATTAAGCATGTCACTGTTTTTTGTTGTAATTTCAGCACCTAGCAATCCGATCAAGTTACCACGACCGCGCCTCCACAATCGGTGACGTCATCCAGGTGTACAGTGGCAACCATGGACGCACTATTGTTTTCTGTGCAACGAAGAAAGACGCGGACGAGCTGGCAATTAGCGATGCCATTAAACAGGTGGCAAATGTCCTACATGGCGATATACCTCAGGATAAACGAGAGATGGTCTTGAAGGTTGGTTCCTCTTTGATGCACATCGGAGCTCAGTTACAAGGATTTTGGCTGCTTAACATTTTTTGTAATGACCAAACTTGTTGCACTAGTGGATTGCTTTGCTAAAAGTATCCATATTTTAGTTGCATCATTTCTTAAGGGGACAGTCATTGATATATTCTATTCTTCTTTTCTAGTTATAAGTGCTGTATTGTAGTGTGTAGGTTTTATCAAGTATTCAGTATACTTAATTCAGTGGTTGTTTTATCAAAAATATTTGTAAACATTCATTTGATTAACAATGTTAGAAAACAAATAAAGCATGCTTATAAATGTTGACTGTAAAAATCAGCAACTCCTGATTCTGTGGTTTTGCACCGGCCGGCAGAAGTTAATTTTTATCGTGTGTTTTGTCAACTGACAGAGTTTCCGTGAAGGTCGGTGCAAGGTTATGATCGCAACTGATGTGGCTGCCCGAGGTCTTGACATACCAGAAGTTGACCTCGTCATTCAGTGCAATCCACCCAAGGTAAGCTTTATAGTTTGCCCTCAGTTTACAGACTATTGTCTGTAGTGGTGGAAACATATTTCTATGTCCCTTTACTGACAGATAGTTGTGAGTGATTATTGGTAGGTATAGAATCAATTCCATTGGAATCTCATTTTTTAACATCCTTTATATGACATAAGTAGTTTCTCACTTTGACCAATTTTATATTCATTGTCAACGATGATTCCCGTTAATGTATAGTTTCAGTTACTCGGTCACTACTTAATTAATTACCGTCAGTTGCTGGTGTGTGTGTTATGTAATGTAACAGCAAGAGGATAGGTGAACAGTTTACAACCAATCCAGACCACGTACAGTGGAACCTCTCTATTAAGGTCACCCTTGGGACTGGGCAAAAATGACCTGAATAGCGAGGTGACCTTATTAGTGGGACTAATTTCCTGTACTTTACTGTTACGAAAATAATTTTGGACTGTTCCAGGGTGACCTTAATTTGCGAGGTGGCTGTATTACCAAAGTGGCTGTAAATTGAGGTTCGACTGTATGTCTGTGTCTCCACACTGTTCAGCCTGTCTCTACTTGTAGGACACTGACTCCTACATCCACCGGTCTGGTCGGACGGGCCGGGCTGGACGCCAGGGCACGTGTGTCTGCTTCTACAAACACCAGGAGGAGGGCGCCCTTCGCATGATCGAACACCACACGGTGAGTGGGCACAACAACACAGAGGGTTGTAGCTAAAGCTTAACCCTTTGGACACCACATCATTCTATGAAATGTGCTCAGAGTCTCCGCAACGTGTGCAAAAAATCAAGATATGGGTGCACCTGGTTTTTGGCATTTAATTTTGGTGTACTTCAGTTCCCAACACTGCCAGTTGTACCATTAAATTCTGCACAAGATGGTTTTAAATATACTAATCAACTTTTAAATAAACGTACAAAGTGTGACACACTGTGTCTGGGTGTGTTTGCATAAAATAATACAACATCAAAATCTTTGTCAGTTGAGTTTAAAACAGCGCTGTTTTAAATGAGCCAGTCTCTGGTAATCAGGTAATATTGGATAACAACACCACTCAAAATTAAAAGTAATTGGTGAATAATTTGCTATCAAATGATAAACATCTCAGTTACATAAATATTGTGAAATGTTGGGATACTTTTCTTAGTATTGGCACCATGTTGGTGCGTGATGGACATTACATGGAATGAAAACATTTTTTTGTTAATTAATAATACAACCCAAAATGTTTAATGTAGTGTTACAAAGTCTTTGTTGCCTAGTAGTACAACACAGGGAGTGCCAAAAGTTTGATACACATTTACTTTGTACACTAAAATTTGCAAATGTAAAAGTGTCTTGTCTGTGAAGCGCGATGCCCGTTATTACAGGACAGGAAATTGTTCCCTGTTACTAAAACATGATTTGTTCATAATTTATTACACACATTGCGTTTTTACTGTATGAAGAAGTTTGCTACTAGTATTGTTATTTCAATCTCCTCAGAAACGTTTTTACTGTATGAAGAAGTTTGCTACTAGTATTGTTATTTCAATCTCCTCAGAAATGTGCGCCAAGAGACATTTAGGTCTACATAAAGTGTAGAGAGCGTTACTGCTATATTGAGGACAGGGAAATATAACATTTAACCTTAGAAGTAAGTCACACGATAATAAATGGGGACAGGTAGAGAACTCATTGAAGTGTGTGTGTCCACTGAGAGCGTGATAATCTGAAATGTCTGCACGTTGTTCATACGCAATCTCCAGAGTGTTACCTATTGCTGTATCTGACTCTCAGGGAATCCGGTTCAAGAGGATCGGGGCACCATCTCCACAGGAGATCATCAAGGCAGTTGCGGAAGACGCAATCAGGTGAGACTATTACTAAGATGGCTCAAGTTTTGACAGTCAAGTGCACATTTACAATAGTTACCGTTCATAGTCTTGTGCAGTTTTGACATGAACAAATTGTGTTTTTTACCAATTAATTGTGTTGATAATAATAATGTTCTCTACAGAACCACACTAACAACTGGAAATGTCAAAATAATTTGCCAACGTCAAATTTACTAGCAGATTATTGAAGTCTTCACTCCTATACAGCGACTATCCGTGTGATATCAACTCATTGTTCACGAACGTATACTTTATAGGGGATTCAATGATTCACCGATGTGTTAACCATAAGGATAATGCACACTGATAAAACCACCTGATTGGTTGGAAATATTGTACAATGCATTATCGATATGAACATAGGTAGTGTAAATTATGTTTAAATATTAATTTGCCGTTATATAATAGGTGGTTTTGTAACGTGTTGTTATTTGGATGCTAAAATTCTTGTGACATCAACAGTAATGACTATGTATTGAGACATGTTATTGCACACCCTAAAAGTCTACAAAAATTATATTTTTTCTATACTGTACATTTTTTGACACTTACAATTTTTACTTGTCTGAATACATACAATACACACAGTGCATGGTGACTGTATGCTTCAGACACCAACAATAATTTAATTAACTACGTTTTCGGACAGCTGAGAATTTAATTCAAACACATACAGTTATTACAGTATTTCCTAGATCAAACACAAAAGATGTCTTGGTTATAATAATAACAAATACTTATATGTGGTTAATGTAGATCGCTGGATGGCGTGTCGGATGATGTTCTCAAGCTATTCGAGGATTCGGCGAAGCAGCTGATCGAGGAGAAGGGAGCGGTGACAGCCCTCGCCACTGCCCTCGCTGTCATGTCTGGCAGCACCCAGGTGAAGGCACGATCCCTCCTCTCATCCGCTGAGGTAATGAGACATTGCCGTGAACACATGACTACCATGATACGCTCATTTAATTCCATTGGCATGTTGCGGCTGCAGTACAGCCTGTATAGCTACACATTGTCGAACTTCACTTTGCAATCACCATGGTAATACAGCCACCTTGCAGTTAAGGTCACCCTAGAATAGTCCCAGATTTGTTATACATACAGTAGAGTAGGAATAGGATATTAATCCTGCTAATAGAGCCACCTTGCTAATCAGGTCATTTGTCCAGGCCCGAGGGTGACCTTAATAATGAGGTTCCACTGTGTTGTACTTTGTTGTGCAGCTGATGTGCATCTATCTGTATGTTGGTATCTGTGCACTTCATTTCATTGTTGCCAGCATTTCAACCGCTTTGATTATGTAACACTACCTTGTTCAGATTAATAAAAAATGACATTCATCGTAATACGTTGTACTAATAATGCAACTCAAATTTATTTCAACAGCAGGGTATCCACGGGTCCTAAAGTAACTACTGGCCATGTCTTGGTGAAAACTCATCATATCTTCATGAAATTTGACATTATATTAGTTGGGTGAAGGTTGTTGAACATGTGAAAAATCGGCTAATTTGCATAATTGTTGCCATGGCAACAGCAATGTAAGTGCCTATGGACATATGCCCCCACATGACAAATTATTCAGATTAATTTATAGCAAATGCCATCATACTATTGCAGTAAGTTGTTTGTTGGAATGTTACTTTGTGCAATCAGGTGGTTTTGGGCTCTGAATTCACGTATTTTATGACCATAGCGAATTGCACGGTTCAAGTGAAGATTTTTTATTAAATTCCCTAATTGGTTGACCCGTGTTTACAAACCCTTAAGATAAAGCTATGACACCAAAAATAGTGAATTGCACCTGGAGCATTCCACAGAATAACTGGTGAAAATTTTAATTCTCTATCTTGTATAGTTTTCCAAAATATTGTTTCCCGTTGTCACAAATGCTCAAAAATTAATTTTTGAGCAAGCTGCAAAAACAAAATAAGAACATCATACGTTAACCCATTTCATTCTGACAGCTAGTTAGCTGGCCACATTGCTCAGATCTGGACAACATTACCAATTTACAGTTGTGATAAATTATTGGGTGGGTGGGTCACATACTAATTTTTTGCCAGGTTTTGGTTGAAGAAAAGTGTATAAACCCTTACATTTCTGGAATCAGAAGAGAATTGCCTACATGATGGTGTTAACATTGTTTGTATAGAGTGAGCATAGAAGAAGTTATCTCAAGGTGAAGAAGAAGACTGAAAAGCAATAATAATAAAAACAGATTGTACATCAACTTTGGACTTGTTTTACCTGTATACAACCACTCAGGATGGTCATACGATGCACACAGTTTCTATAAATACCCGATAAGGCCGTCACGTGCGTTGACTACGCCTGCAGGCGTATCCCGAATGAAAAGGTTAACTACGCCCGTAGGCGTATCCCGAATGAAATGGGTTAAGCAGTACGGACAGGCATACATCATCTGATTATAGGTATTTCTAATCAGAATCTTGACAAATGCAGTGTATTGGGAATGTGTAACATGTTATTCTATTGGAATATGATGATATCTCAAAATGGCAAAAATCAAACTTAGGACCAGCGGCTACTCTTAATTTTATTTTGAATTGTTTCCTGTGAGAACACATTCAAATATATTTGAAAAATCATTAAAACAAATGCCGTCACAAATGTTTTTATTGTAACCATTTTGTTTTATCAGTATATTTTGGTGAATGTCCGGAGACGGACAGAGGTGGAGGAACTTTATCACTGCCCTAAATGCCAGAGGGCGTAACGGGTAGTAAGTAAGTAATCGTGGGTGTGTGTTGACAGGGTTTCACGACGTACCACTTCAAGACAAACATGGTGATGAATGGCCTGGGCTACTGCTGGAGGTCTCTGGATCGTTGCCTGGAGGAGGACATCAGAGAGAAGATACAGAGGATGCGCTTCACTGCCGACAAGATGGTGGGTCTCACTACAACTGGGTTTTCTAACAACAGTAACTACTTAGACAAGGCACTTGTGGCTTGCTTACTTACAACTTTTTTCTCTGATAGTCTCACGTTTATTAGAAATATGTTGTTTAATCTTTTTTGTACTTGCCGTTAGTGCTGGTTTAATATATCAAAGTATCGCGATACTTGTGAAAGTTCGATACCGATATTTTGTGGTATCGCAATACTTTGATATATCGGGTATCGAACTGCAAGTAGTGCTGGTTTAATACTTCGATACCTTCGATATATCGACTCCATTCGATATCGTCGAAGTTACAGATATGATATGAGACCTATGCTGACACCACATGTCTACGGGCTTCACTTGCCGCGGAAACTCTGGACAGTAGCGTTACGGATGTCTATTGGCTGATTGACATTGAATGACGTCAGTATATTTGGGGAAATCACCAAATCGGTGCCAGTTGATTGGTTATACGATATAAAAAAAAAACTTGCAAATTGAAAACAAAGATCGTCGAATGTCGTAAGGATAACTGCAAATTTACTCCATCCTGATAATAATGAGGCAGACTAGCGGACAGACGCTATAATGTGCCCAGACATGCTAACTGATGCAACATTTGTCCGTGAAGATGTATACTGAAGCCGATGGCTTCGAAATGTAGTGAACGGCACCTCTTTTTGCCCAGCCGCAGGTCGTGCATGATGCAATTTTGGTAGCCACAAACAATGTTACTTTCAACGACGTACCTAATTCAAAAATAAATTTATATTGCGATGTTGACCAAGTTCATCAGTTTAGTTTACTGGTTGGTTAGTTTAAGAAACGAGCCACAAAATGAGATGGTTGACATAATATATTTCACAATTTGCATAATTCTGCTCCGTGGCGCGACATGTTGCATTTTAATAGATTCGCGTGGCGCATTTACAACACAATTATACATAACGAGATTATTATCCAAGATACGTATACATTTGTTATGCCTTTATTTTCTGGAAAGAATGGTGTATAAAATAAAATAACTTGCTCATGGAGAACATTTATCCGGCCCACATTGTTACCAAATGTCATATTGGCTAATGTAACTAGTTTTAATCTGCTTTCTAGTGACATCACACTTAAAAGTGCAATGGGAAATAATAAAGTTACGTCCATTTAAAATAAAGACCTTTCATTTTCTGACAAAATTATTTTAAATTTTTATGTTCAGGAACTGGCTGTATCTCCTATACGCAAGCTTATGTGTAAATGGGTTAAAAGCATGCATTAGTATTTGTGAATCTAGTTTTGAAAAGTTTATATTATAAGTAATTATTCAAACGCAACAAAATAGCCTCGATTACCCAGGCTTCGTTAGGTGGCACTATCTTTTGATGTTTGGTGGCGCCACTATTTGGTGGTTTTTATTTTTCAGTGCAATCATACTACATATTTATGCAAGCACCAACACAAGTCATGAATAGTGATGAAATAAAGCCAAATGAATGACGTTTATTAAAGAGATTAAGTTACCTATAAAACAACAGCATTACTACAGTAATCACAGTAGATCTTATGCACTGTACCGTACTAACCAAGCACACCATTCATTCACACTAACTATAATCCCAACAACCTGCTGAAGAGTTACACTATATCAAGATTTAGCCTAAACCTATAAGTGGGGCCATTACGCCCAACTTACTAACAATCACCGGTGGAAGAGAAGCGAGCTGTCTCGGCATCAAAACCCTGTGAACACATTGTCCACCTGCACTAAGAAAATGGGGAAAGCATTGAGATTTGCTATCAACCCCTCTTCCACCAACGATGTACATGTTGTGTCCCTAATGCTATCAAAAATTGGGAGGGAAGGGAGGGCCAACATTTTTGATATGATCACTCTGTCTGCTTTCACAAAACGAAGTGACCAAGAGCTCGTTGAAATTACCATTACCGCGCGGTGATTGGTTCCTTGTGCCAAAAGAGCACCAAAGACAAAGGGGGGTAATTAGCATCAGGCATTAGGAGACATTAGGCCAATCATCTCTCATCCTGCGTTGTTGCCAGCACAAAAATGCATATGCAGCACAGTGCCTTGGCCACATATTCTCATTTCTTCTCATATTTTCCCTTTGAATTAGAAACATGCAATCAGTTTATTTGTACAAACATTTATTTAAGATATATATTCTAATTTGTCTTTTTAATGTAATATATTATTTGTTTTGATTATTGGAACAGCCAGGCTTATCTAGTGTGTATAATAACATCCCAATCTGTATTTTATAATATTTTCCTAACAGTCACGTAGACTGCTATTTGTAAACAGTGTTAGGGTGTAGTACAATTATTACTTTAATTTCAATATTTTATAACTAAGTATTTTATTACAATTGCCTATATGTTATTATAACATTTACTGTAGTAATTAATTAGAAATAAATTACAAATATAATTTGTTTATTGAAATAAGTGATAACTGCATAATAATAAGTTTTTGCATGAATAATGATCAGTCAGTATGTCGGAGTCGAAGGTCACGTTGAAAAATGAATGGATGTACCATATCATTCCCCATAGATGCTCGGTGCTTGATAGCGAAGGGTGCACGTATATTATTATCTCAAAACTGACATCAGGCAACACGTATCAACAACGCGTATATTCAGCATATCTACCTAATATCGACACATGACAAGAACGCAACACCTTGCAGCTAGACACACACACACAGACACACAGACACACAGACACACACACACACACACACACACACACACACACACACACACACACACACACACACACACACACACACACACACACACACACACACACACACACACACACACACACACACACACACACACACACACACACACAATGTGTAAGTGAGTATTGAGTATCGAACATAATTCTGGTATCGATCAATATAGAAGAAATCGGGTATCGAACCAGCACTACTTGCCATAATGTTTTAATGATGCTAAATCTAAAAGTATTTTCAGGTTAACTAAGTTTGCATCATTAAGTCGCATGCGTGTGTGTGTATTATTTTAAAACTTTTATCATAGTGACACTGTACGCACTATTGAACAGAGTCGTACTGTGGTAATCAGTGTTTAAATAAAGTTCATTATTTACTCCGTTATCAGAGCACGGTTTGGGCAGCGACCAATGCAGATTTTAAGAGTATTGTAGCGCAATAATTCAGTTAGCATTTATTTTGTTACAAGTGGCCACTGTTTGGCGCAAGGTAATTGGGTGGTTATGCACCGTTTCAAAGCGGGCAGTTTCATTTGCACTTCATTGCCTGATTTTTGGTGAAACTGCAGTAACGATACATATCATTTTCTTTTATAAAATAGTGTAGTTAAAAACTAGTTATACTCAACCTACGAACTGCTGGCTGTACATGTACAATTATGTTTCATTTCTTGGAAGCGTTGAATTTATATGATACTGTGTATTTTTAATTGCACGATAACAGGGTGAAATGTTGTCGCCGTACGTTGTGTGTGATGCCGTTTGCGTTGCCTTACAGGGCGCGGTGTTTGACATCCCGTCAGAGCTGGAGTCGGTCATTGAAAACCACTGGTCCGACGGTCGCTACGACACGCTGGAGAAAGCGTCGTCGCTACCAGAGCTCCTCGAGTCTAGCAGTCGGGACAGCGGGGGAGGCGGGCGGGGTCGGGGACGTGGATTCGGCTCCGGGGGTGGATTCCGTGGTCAGCGCGGCGGCAGAGGTCGATACAGCGGAGGCGGTGGAGGCGGTTACGGTGGTGGAGGCGGTTACGGCGGCAGAGGTGGAGGCGGTGGCAAGGCGTCGGGCGGCGGCAGTGGCCAGAAGAGTTACTTCGATTGACGCACATTAAACATTATATTGTAAACACGACCAATTAACATGTACAGTGTCGATGCTGTTTGCGAAAATTGCGAAATTTGACGATACATTCTAAATTATATTACGGGTTTGCTACGATTTGACGCACCTATGTTGACCAATAAAAGGACTGCTGCCGGAAGGATGTAACACGACTACATCAGGGCATAGATCTTCGATTTGATGAAAACCTGTCTTGTCTTTTTTGTTACTGTGTCACAAATTCGAAGAATAAAAAATAATACTCCCCAGCCTAAAGGACACCCTATCCGAATTCAAGTAGGATAGAGAGGGGTGTGATGTAGCCATAGGAGATGTCCCAGCTCCCACCTGTTTTTGGAGCCAAACTCCCACCATTTTGAGAGTACTCAATTTGTGACGCCAACTTCCCTTTCAAGATTTCTATGGACCAGGGAAGACCCTCGTCACCATGACCCATCTTTTACTCTCTGCTAAATGAACAATAGCAACATTTTTATTTACAAAAAAAGTGTATTTAGAATCCATTTTGTTAGCTTTCTGTTTGAATCACGGTGCGTTATTTGAACCGCTTGTGAACCAGTTCTTTTGTTTTGCCTGGGAATGAGTTTCTAACGTCGTAAATTACATTACTTGAATATTAACAAGTCTTATTTATTAGAACCACATTTTTCGCTAACTGAAGTATGACGTGTTGACATAACAAGCGAACGAACGAGTTTTGCAGAAGCGTGTTGTCCACATGCGCAATTAAGAA
The DNA here is from genome assembly GCA_963995525.1 of Escarpia spicata. Taxonomy (NCBI): domain Eukaryota; kingdom Metazoa; phylum Annelida; class Polychaeta; order Sabellida; family Siboglinidae; genus Escarpia; species Escarpia spicata. The sequence continues at coordinate 19,661,980 of OZ023210.1, forward strand.
AACCTTATATAACGTTAAGGCACGTTGGACGTTTCGTAGAATTCCGGTAACGTCATCGTTCAACTATTCAAAGCCGGTGCCAAACTGACCATATATATTGACTTCCAATCACATGCCGCCTTAGTACACGGGCGCATACTAATGTTCAGGGATGGATATTTACAACGATCCACGTCGGAATCTGCTTCTGGCAAGCAACGTACGAAATGTTCTTGGAAGTAGCGTGAATCGTGCAAAGGATTCACAGGGTAGTTCCGTGAAGCCGCCTTGAGCCAAGCATCACTCCGCAGTGCTGGGTTGGGGCAAGGTTGCCCAGGGGTCTCCACAACACCCTTTCCGGGTAATTGCTTTGGGTCGAAACGTTTTTGTACACGCAACTTATTTCAATGTGATGCAAATGTGTGTTCTAAATGAATAAAAGTCGAGTTTTGCTATGAAATCCCTATTGTAGAAGGTAGGAAGGAGAGAGTACTATTGTGATAAGATACACGGTGAATCACTGTCCAGGGCCATTGCAGTCCTAAATCCGGCGGTGCCACTAGGTTCTTTTCTGTCGTCGTCTGCCCGGAAGTATGGAGTCCGTCTTGGTTCACTGAATCCTGACTGTGGGAAGTGAGACGAACACCATCTACCTTTGCAGCCCGATTGTCGGTTCGCCCAAACGTATTGTCTTCAGGCAGTTTCCATCAAACTGCACTTTGGTTAAACTTCGCCAGTTAGAAACGAGAGCATCACCGTCAACAGTATCATGTATAGGTACAGGACGGCGACAATTACGATATATGTAATCATCACCAGTATGTCCAGTATCGGTATGTAGTACAACACTATCGGAACGAGAAGCGTTAGGCCACGTTGCATGCTCGTTAGTCCGAGTCCAATGAACGGCATCGTGGTTCCGGTCAAGTTATCGTTCACGCCGACCGTCGACGTTGCACGCGTGTGACGTTGTAAATTTGTATTTCGTCATGCTGTATCAAAAGCAACATGCGAACTGTTCCCGGAAGCAGCGTTGAACCTTACAAGAGACGCGCAGGGATAGTATCAAGAAGCCGCTTTGGGTCACCACGAAATATTTTTCAAACCGCATCCGTAATGTTCGTTTTTGACTTCGATTGCACAGAAATGGACAGTCCTCACTCTGAGTGTCGAGACATGCATAATCCACTTTTCAGCGAGTGCATCGGCTCGCCATACTGTTATCTTCTTGCCGTTTCCGTCATATCGCACTGGTTAGAATGCGCCTGTAAGAAATGAAAGCCACAACAGTAATAGTATCGTGTATAGGTACATAACGGTGAAGATCACGACATATAAAATTACCGCGATGATGTCTCGTATTGGTATATAGTACAGCAGAATCGGAACCACCACCGATAGGCCACGTTGCGCGCCCGTCAGAGCCAATCCAAATAACGGCATTGTGGTTCCGGTCACAGGTTAGCGTTTACGTCAAATGTCTTGACGTTGAACGCATGTGACGTCAACGTTATAAATCTGTATTTCGTCATACCGTAATGCCGGTAGGCTGGAGGGCGTGAAGGGTGCATTTGACCTCTCCACCGCTGAGCCAAGAGTTCCGCTTGAACAGACCGTAAGGCTAACTGTAGAGAAGATTATAAAATAACAGCGGAAGATAGGATCAGCACAGAAGTACAAAGAAGAAGATGGACATGGAGCGGACACGTGCTGATGAAGAACGACAACAACCACTGTCTGACAGCAGTGACGTTGATGCCCGAACGGACGAGAAACGCGGATCGCCCGAAAACAACATGGCGAACCGCTGTGGGAAAAGAACGAGACCATCTAGGATGGACAACATGGAACAAAACAAGACGCGTAGCCGTTGACAGGGCGAAATGGCGGAGTTGCACATCAGCCTTATGGACCACAAGGCCTGAAGAGGATAGGTGAGGTATGCAAAGGAGATGTGTGATGCAAGTTTTTGGGGAGCCTGAAGGGGTGCCGCTGGGGGATTTTGGTGTAAAGCGCACCTACAAAAATTTTCCTCTGAATACAGTATCAACATAATACAACATTCTTTGACACAATTGTAATTTGGGTGTTATTTCAAAACCACTGAGACCGATGTAATCCATTGGCGTGATGAACCGGGGTAGGTAGGTGCAATTGCACCTGAGAAAGAGGGTGAAACCACTATCAACTTACCCACCACGCGGGCAACATAACAAAGAACATAAACAATCTTGTCCTTCGATTGCGATAGTCACGGTTTAGGAGGTGCCAAATGTACCGCTTTGGCGGCAGAACGCACGCTTTTTCTGATTTCTTGGAATAATCTCACGGTCTACAGTTTTAGTGCCGAAATATACAGCCATACCGATATTTCACGGTATTTTTTCTGATTTTAAATCGCATAAACCGGTGAATGTCTAATACCGATACCAATAAAATATGGCAGGCCAAATTATGTTTAATAGCATAATTAGTAATTTAGAATCAAATTATACTGTCTAACCAACATTTTACGTTGAAAATGCATCAACTATAAGCAATTTACCCTAAAACTGAACAATCATCCGGCCGTGGAGCGATTCCCTTTCCCGCCCGCACTCCCCCTCATACGCCAGAGGCTCGGGGTGCCAGTTCCTCATCTACAGCCATCACCTCATGAAAACCGGTAGATCTGCCGCTTTGGTGAGATATAACTTGGCACCTATAACTGAATTTCGCCAGTGTTCATTCTGCCAATCAGTTGTGACAGATTTTTGGATAAATGAAACACATCATCTCTTTTTTTGCACGTCCATCTTCCCAATTGGAGAAATTATGCCAGACGGGAGCCAGAAAACCACTGGACGTCCTGGTGCACCAGAATGGAGACTGTCATGAGATTGTTTCTACAACACTGTGGGGCCACTTGAGAGGCTGTCCGATGATCCGAATGAATCACTAGAAACTAGGGTACGCGGACAGTTGCTTCACAGCATCGTGACACCAAAACTTTATGGAGAAATGCAAGGATCTATGCGTGAAATGGGAAGCAAGTTCAGAGAAAGATTCGACGACAGAATGTCCAGAGAACTAGCATTAGACAAAGGTCTCTTGGTCAAACAGGATAGCTTGCGCGTCACGAAAAAAACACTGGACAGGCTCTCACTGCTATCACTACACGACAATGTGAAAGGATGTGTTTTGCACGATGGTGATAATTCGGAACCGTTTGACACCAAGACTGGTGTGAAACAGGATTATGTAATTGCACCCATACTGTTTTCTATATTTTGTTGCCTTCTTATCACAAGCAAAGATCGATCTAGACAAGGGAATGGACACCACATGCCGTACCGATGGAGGCGTGTTTAAGCTAAGCCGCCTCGAGGCTAAATTTCTCTTACCTGCATATCATTTCACCTCATAATCTTCCAGAATATAATGGTACATTGCATTTAAAAGTTGTGTGATGTTTGTTTTTAGGGTCTCCCTTTAGAACAGTTAATGTACAACACTAACAAGCAACATTAAACATGGCGGGAACGCCGTCTCGCGAATCTATCACCTTAAGCTTGGCCGAGCGTCGTTACGGCGGTAGCTCCACCTTTCAGGGGAGCGGCTATTTCGCATTTGTATGGATTGTGCTTTTATTCGCAGTTTGTTCATTCATTGCTGGCACTTTGTACAAACCTTTACACTCACCTTTACTTCTGGCATAGCAACATAACTACATGCATATGCTATTTAAAAGAAATGCATGAAATATAAAGTTTTAGTTAAGATTTTTGTATTGTACAAGATAATTTTTTCACATTTCCTTTACATAAAAATAACTGTCACACACATTTATTCAACGGCCTTTACACAATTGTCCACAACTTCGCAAATTTTCATCACAGAGAGTTAAAACTGAAATATTGCATTTTACCGACCTCCCTACCTCCGAGGGACGAGGTGCCTGCACAGCGCTCTCGTTTGTTGTCGGCTGTTTCTTCCCTTGCCAAAAGTGGGAAATGAACCACACTTGTATAGTTGTATTCCAGTAGCACCATCTTTCAGAATCCTGGAACTGGACACTCTCATGTACCGCAATATTTAGCAATGTCCAAAATACGTATATTTCCCTATCTCCGCCATGTTAAAATTACCCTCCAACCTTGTTGACATCACATTTCCCACTGAAATGCATCAGCCACGCTTGCATACAACTAGAGGACGTAATTACAAACTCACGATTCCATACTCCAAAACTAACACATACCGCCATTTTCCCCCACAACTGCACGTCTGTGAAACAGCATCCCACCAGCCGCACCAGATACCACTTCACTGGTAGCTTTCTAGCAGCAGCTGGGAAGCTGGGCAGCAAACTAATCCCACAGCTCCACGCCACATAATATTTAAGAACAATGAAGTGTTTTAACCACATTTTTATTCACCATTTACATGTTTTTAAATTACATTTCGAAAAGCCGGCGTCGTGTCACGCGTGCTTTCCAAAACAACATGTGGGACATTACCCGGAAGTCGAGGCTACCACATTATTCAGAAGAAGAAGACGACAATCTCTACTGGTCCAGACACGTGACTGCACGGGAATGACGTCACAGACGCCCGCCCCTAGGAAACGCAATCTAAACGTCAACAGAGATGCCCAAGGAGTTGACGATCTGGCTATTGCTGAAGTCAAACAAGGAGAAAACCAACAACGTGCTACACGAAACCGAAACTGATATGTAAATAGTCGAAGTTTTAGTTTATTAATTATCTATTAAATTATTATTTAGTTTATTAATTATAAAATCTACACATTAAACGTTTGCGTAAGTTTTGACCAAAAGTCCAATATAATTTGTATCGGTATACATTTCTAGTTAAAACAGACTCTGACGATTGTTCAGCAGACACAGTGTCGGAGGCTGTTGATATTATTAGAAACCGTGATCGTTATTCTACAATTTATTATACACTATTATTAATACTTTTTCTGTGTTGCGGAGAATTGGAACAATTAAACCCAAGCAACACCACAACCTCGCCCTCTCTGGAGAATTGGAACAATTAAACCCAAGCAACACCACAGCCGCGCCGCCCTGTCTGGGGAACTGAAACAGTTAAACCCAAGCAACACCACAACTTCGCCCTCTTCAGGGAACTGAAACAATTCAGCACAAACAACACCACAACATCGCCCTCCCAGTGGAACTGAAACAATCAAACCCAAGCTACCTGTCGGTCGGTAGATCGTTCGTTTGTTCATTCGTCCGCCCGCCCGTCCGCCCGTCCGTCCGTCCGTCCGTCGATTAGTCTCTCTGTCGTTGTCGTTCGGTCGGCCAATCGAGACTTCGAGGCTATATTTGGCGGAGATAGATCGTAGAAATTGGTGGTGTAAAAAAGTGGATAAACAAGTGGAATTACTGATTGATAAGTATTATTTTTGCCTTAATATCATTCATAAAGTTGCAATAAACATATATTGAGTAGCAGATGTGCTTAAAGTTAGTTAGTTAAAGTATTTTAGAACACCTTAGTATAGTGAGTGATAATAGGGTAACTCACTTAGGCGGCTTAGCCTTCGATAAGTTGTACACAAGATTTAACAAACCTGATTATCTGGTAGAATATATAGGAGATAAAGTAACAACCATCAAACTACTTACATAAGATAATATCTGTGTAAGCCAGTACTTGCTATATATTTAGATTAGGTAGCATTGTTGTTAAAATTAAGCAAGGGCGATAGTCGGGCGGCGTAACCTAAATAAATAAAGCAGCCTAACATAACGTAACTGATTGTATTTAAATTAGGTCACTACCGGTGATATTAGCGTTCGTGTTAGGATAAATAGTTGGCTGTGTAATTGAAATTTGTAACCTAAAGTGTGCTGTAGTACACAGGAAACAGTTTTTATGAAGACTAAGTTAGTTAAGTTATTAAATAAATTCTGATCGGGATATGGCGCCTTGCAAGCGGCAAGTCAAGGCAAAGCGACACTTGGTGTGCGATCACTGCCACAGCTGGGTAGATTTTGCATTGTCCGGGTGTGGAAAGTTAATTAAAGTATTAATTATCTATTAAATTATTATTTAGTTTATTAATTATAAAATCTACACATTAAACGTTTGCGTAAGTTTTGACCAAAAGTCCAATATAATTTGTATCGGTATACATTTCTAGTTAAAACAGACTCTGACGATTGTTCAGCAGACACAGTGTCGGAGGCTGTTGATATTATTAGAAACCGTGATCGTTATTCTACAATTTATTATACACTATTATTAATACTTTTTCTGTGTTGCGCACCATTCTAGATTTAGTCTTCAACAAAATGTTGTTCATTTAGAAGGTCTTGTTGGTAAAAGATGAAGAAGGATCGTAGAACACACAGCCAGAGCCGATGACGTGCAGGTGGTGTGTGAGATAGCGGGAATGTAGCGTAGAGACAGTCCCCAGGTAGCGTTGAACCAAACTCAGTGTAGCGTAGGGCTTATACGCGTATATGCATATTGTAGGGCGTTGCTCCGTAGGGCGAAGGTTCGCCTAGACACCCATCACATCCCATCAAACTGCGTTCACAACCCTAGTTTGGTGGTGAGCGGAGATGGTCGGGAGGCGGGAGCAACAGTCTCGCCCTATCTGGGGAACTGGAACAATTAAATCCAAGCAATACCACAGCCACACCGCCCTGTCTGGGGAACTGAAACAATTCAGCCCAAGCGACGCCACAACTTCGCCCTCTCTAGAGAACCGAAATAATTCAGCCCAAGCAATCCGACAGTCTCGCCCTCCATGGGGAACTGAAACAACTAAACCCAAGCAACACCACAACCTCGCCCTCTCTGGGGAACTGAAACAACTAAACCCAAGCAACACCACAACCTCGCCCTCTCTGGGGAACTGAAACAACTAAACCCAAGCAACACCACAACCTCGCCCTCTCTGGGGAACTGAAACAACTAAACCCAAGCAACACCACAACCTCGCCCTCTCTGGGGAACTGAAACAACTAAACCCAAGCAACACCACAACCTCGCCCTCCATGGGGAACTGAAACAACTAAACCCAAGCAACACCACAACCTCGCCCTCTCTGGAGACCTGGAACAACTAAACCCAAGCAACACCACAACCTCGCCCTCTCTGGAGAACTGGAACAACTAAACCCAAGCAACACCACAACCTCGCCCTCTCTGGAGAACTGGAACAACTAAACCCAAGCAACACCACAACCTCGCCCTCTCTGGGGAACTGAAACAACTAAACCCAAGCAACACCACAACCTCGCCCTCCATGGGGAACTGAAACAACTACACCCAAGCAACACCACAACCTCGCCCTCTCTGGGGAACTGAAACAACTAAACCCAAGCAACACCACAACCTCGCCCTCTCTGGAGACCTGGAACAACTAAACCCAAGCAACACCACAACCTCGCCCTCTCTGGAGAACTGGAACAACTAAACCCAAGCAACACCACAACCTCGCCCTCTCTGGAGAACTGGAACAACTAAACCCAAGCAACACCACAACCTCGCCCTCTCTGGAGACCTGGAACAACTAAACCCAAGCAACACCACAACCTCGCCCTCTCTGGAGAACTGGAACAACTAAACCCAAGTAACACCACAACCTCGCCCTCTCTGGAGAACTGGAACAACTAAACCCAAGCAACACCACAACCTCGCCCTCTCTGGAGAATTGGAACAACTAAACCCAAGCAACACCACAACCTCGCCCTCTCTGGAGAATTGGAACAATTAAACCCAAGCAACACCACAACCTCGCCCTCTCTGGAGAATTGGAACAATTAAACCCAAGCAACACCACAACCTCGCCCTCTCTGGAGAATTGGAACAATTAAACCCAAGCAACACCACAGCCGCGCCGCCCTGTCTGGGGAACTGAAACAGTTAAACCCAAGCAACACCACAACTTCGCCCTCTTCAGGGAACTGAAACAATTCAGCACAAACAACACCACAACATCGCCCTCCCAGTGGAACTGAAACAATCAAACCCAAGCTACCTGTCGGTCGGTAGATCGTTCGTTTGTTCATTCGTCCGCCCGCCCGTCCGCCCGTCCGTCCGTCGATTAGTCTCTCTGTCGTTGTCGTTCGGTCGGCCAATCGAGACTTCGAGGCTATATTTGGCGGAGATAGATCGTAGAAATTGGTGGTGTAAAAAAGTGGATAAACAAGTGGAATTACTGATTGATAAGTATTATTTTTGCCTTAATATCATTCATAAAGTTGCAATAAACATATATTGAATAGCAGATGTGCTTAAAGTTAGTTAGTTAAAGTATTTTAGAACACCTTAGTATAGTGAGTGATAATAGGGTAACTCACTTAGGCGGCTTAGCCTTCGATAAGTTGTACACAAGATTTAACAAACCTGATTATCTGGTAGAATATATAGGAGATAAAGTAACAACCATCAAACTACTTACATAAGATAATATCTGTGTAAGCCAGTACTTGCTATATATTTAGATTAGGTAGCATTGTTGTTAAAATTAAGCAAGGGCGATAGTCGGGCGGCGTAACCTAAATAAATAAAGCAGCCTAACATAACGTAACTGATTGTATTTAAATTAGGTCACTACCGGTGATATTAGCGTTCGTGTTAGGATAAATAGTTGGCTGTGTAATTGAAATTTGTAACCTAAAGTGTGCTGTAGTACACAGGAAACAGTTTTTATGAAGACTAAGTTAGTTAAGTTATTAAATAAATTCTGATCGGGATATGGCGCCTTGCAAGCGGCAAGTCAAGGCAAAGCGACACTTGGTGTGCGATCACTGCCACAGCTGGGTAGATTTTGCATTGTCCGGGTGTGGAAAGTCATGGGCAGAAACCATGGAGGAAGGATTCACCTTTCAGTGCAATGGATGTTGGAAGGTGGAGTGTTTGCAGAAGGAGTTAGTTAGGTTGACAGATATTGTGAAGGGAATGGAGATGGGAATTAGCAAGGAGGCAGGTCGAATGGAGAGAGACGACAGGGAGAGAGTTGAGGATACTGCAAGACTGAAGGAGAATAGCAGTGGCAAGAAAACTGAGGAAAGGAGATTGAGAGGAGAGAAGGTGATTGGAGGGGAAGAAATTGGAAAATCGACAACAGAAAACGTGACAAGCGTGAAGGTGACAGGGAAGAAAGTGACTGTAGAGAAGGAGGGAGGGAAGATGGAACGGGAGAGGAAAGAGGAAAATGAGATGGGACGATAGAAGAAGGGACAAAAGGAAGTGAGAGCAAATGTGATAGAAGAGAAGTCGATAAAAGAGACGCTGACAGGAGGAAAGGTGACAAGAGAAAAAGCGACAGGAAAGAATGGATCGGAAGAGAATGTGACAGGAGAGAAGACAGCAGGGGGGAAAGACAACAACCAGACAGATGCAAACCGAAGAAGGAGCTATTCTAAGGCAGTGATTGAGGGGGCAATGAGGAAAGAGAGGGTGTTTATGGGTGACTCCATTATGAGAAAGACGGACAAGACACTGAGCGAGGGGAATGACATCGTTGTTTGTTTACCGGGGGCTAGGATTGAACATGTAACTGACAGGGTAGAGAAGGTATTGGGACATGGCAAGGGGGGTCTATACTGGTACATGTAGGAACAAATAATGCAGACAGGGAGGGAACAACTGCGATAGTACAGAAGTATAGACAGTTAGTGAGGAAGCTAAAGAAGACGAGAGTCGAACAGGTTATTTTGTCAGGAATTTTGCCCGTAATGGGAGGAAGGGGGGGGGCAACGTATAGAAACTGCAAGAGGATGGCGATCAATGCACTAGCTGAGCAGATGTGTGAAGAAGAGGGGGTGGGATTCACAGATTTATGGGGATACTTTGTTGGGAGGGAAGATATGTACATGAGAGATGGCCTCCATCTTAGTGGAAAGGGGGCAGCAGTTTTCTCAGAGAATCTGCTGCAATCTGTTGACAGTGGGACAGGTTGCATCTATTTAAACTAGATTCGCAGGGGGACTCACAGAAAAGCCTGAAAATGGAGGCATAGATAAAGACAGCACAAATAAATCAACAAATAACAGTCTGGAAAACTCTTCTGAAGCTGGATATAAATGTGTTTGTTTAAATGCAAGGAGTATAGTAAACAAAAGAAATGAACTAAACATTATGGTAGAAGATATTGACCCTCATATAATAGGTATAACCGAATCCTGGACCACCACCGATATATCAGATGCTGAATTGGGACTGACAGGATATGTAATGTTTAGAAAAGATAGAATAGGAAGAAAGGGAGGTGGAGTTATTTTATATATTAAAGAATCTATTCAGGCTTATGAAATAAAATTAGAAAGAGAAGCAGATTGCGAAGAAGCTGTTTGGTGTAACATAGTTACAGGAAACTCAACGTTAACAGTTGGGTTAGTTTATCGAAGTCCAAACATAAGCATAGAAGAGAATGAAAAAATACAAAACGCTATAAGGGAAGTAAGCAAACGGGAATGTATTATTATGGGGGATTTTAACCATGGGCATATACAATGGAAATCTCTACAGAGTATGGGGAGAGAGGACCACAAGTTTTTAGTTTTAGTTCAAGATACATTCCTTTCTCAACATGTGCTAGAACCAACCAGGGGTGAGAATGTGTTAGACATAGTTTTGTCCTCACAGAATGAATTAGTTGACAATGTCAAGATATGTGAGCCACTGGGGAGTAGCGATCACAACCAGATACATTTTACCATCAAAGTAAAATCAGAAAGGAATAGCAAAAAGCAGTATAGGAGAAATTTCCACAAAGGAAGGTATAAGGACATGAGGAAATATTTAGCAAAGATAGACTGGAATAAGACACTGACAAATAAGACGGCAACAGAATGCTGGAATATATTAAAGAGTGAAATTAAGTGCATAATCAATAAATTTGTACCCTTCAAAAAACAAGGAAAACGGTCCAAAAAGAAACACTTATCGAAAGAAGCCATTAGAAAAATTAAGTATAAACAAATGATGTGGAAGTCATATAGATGTACTGGAAATGATGAAGACTACAACAATTATAAAGAAGCACTTAACCAAGCTACAGCTGAAATTAGAAATTCAAAGAGAAGCTATGAACAACAATTAGCTAGTAATATAAAACATGACAGCAAGAGTTTTTATGCGTATGTTCGAAGCAAACAGAAAGTTCAAGATAAGGTCGGTCCTCTAGAAGATAGTGCTGGAAATATAATATCAGAGGGATTCATAATGGCAGAAGACCTGAATGAGTACTTTAGTTCAGTGTTTACCAGGGAAGATATTAGTTCACTGCCAATACCAGAGGCTAAGTTCAAGGGGGCAGATTCAGACTATTTAGGACAATTAATTGTAACCCCGGAAATGGTAGCTAAGAAAATAAGGGCTATGAAGGATAATAAATCACCTGGAGTGGATGGTATTCCACCCAAACTACTATTGGAAATTGTAGAACAAATTAGCATAACACTTGCAACAGTTTTCAACTTGTCATTAGAAGAGGGAGTGGTTCCTTTAGAATGGAAAGAAGCAAACATTATACCGTTATTCAAAAAAGGTTCGAGAAACAAGTCGGAGAACTATAGACCAGTGAGTTTAACATCAGTGATTTGTAAATTATTAGAAAGACTAATTAAAGATCACATGGTGGATTTTCTTGTTAAACAAAACTTGATAAACCCATCTCAACATGGTTTTTTTAAAGCGAGGTCACGCTTAACAAATATGTTATGTTTTTTGGAAGACATCACTAAGTGGGTAGATGAGGGATCACCAGTAGATATCGTCTACTTAGATTTTCAAAAAGCTTTTGACAAAGTACCACATCAAAGATTACTGCTTAAACTAAAGGCCCATGGCATAGGAAATGGTATAATAAACTGGATAGAACAATGGCTGATTGACAGAAGACAACGTGTAGTAGTTGATGGGGAGGCTTCAAACTGGAAATCGGTATTGAGTGGGGTACCACAGGGATCAGTATTAGGTCCTATATTATTCTTAATATACATCAACGATTTGGATGATGAAATAACAAGCAAGGTGTTGACATTTGCGGATGATACAAAAGTGTTTAGAAGGATTAAAAGTGATGGAGATAGACAGCATTTACAAGATGATCTTGACAGGTTGATCAAATGGTCTGAAAAGTGGCAAATGATGTTCAATTTTGGGAAATGTAAATGCCTCCACATAGGACATGGGAACGAAGAAGTAGAATATACAATGGGGGGGTACTGTACTAAGTACTACTGTAAAAGAAAAGGACTTAGGGTTAACCGTTAATGCTGATATGAAGATTTCAGAGCAGTGCGGAATTGCAGCTTCAAAGGGAAATCAAATCCTTGGATTAATTAGGCGAAACATAACGTATAAGGAAAAAGAGCTAATAATACCGCTGTACAAAACAATAGTTAGGCCTCATTTAGAATATTGTATTCAAGCGTGGAGGCCATATCGCAGGAAGGACATAGATATGCTAGAAAGAGTGCAGAGGAGAGCAACTAAAATGATACCAAATCTGAAGGATCTTAGTTATGAAATACGCCTAAAAAAATGCGGTTTAACAACACTAGAGACCAGGAGATTGAGAGGAGATCAGATAGAAGTGTTTAAAATATTGAAGGGTTATGAAAATATTGATAGAAATATGTTTTTCTCAGTTAAGAAAGATAGAAGGACTAGAGGACATGATCTTGCATTAGCAAAGGAGCAGAGTAGATTGGATATAAGAAAGTTTTCATTTTCACAAAGGACTGTAAATGAATGGAACAGATTACCTGCTGATTGTGTGGGTGCTAGTAGTGTGAATATGTTTTAAAATAAAATCGACACATACCTCAGGCGGGCGGGATACACATAGATAAAAGGGTCGGACTCTCGATAAGCCAAAGGCTTCCTTGTCCACCAGCTACCTAGAGTTAATTCTCTGGGTGGCAATCTTGTTAAATCAATCTGTCCGTCGGTCGGTCGGTCGGTGTCGCGCTTACATTTATCCAGGCGTTAAATAATATCTGGGTGACGTTTCTGCGCGTGCGCGTATCTAGGGGAATGCTACCTACGACTGTCGCGTTTACATTTATCCGGGCGTTACATTTTATCCGGGTGATGTTTATGTGCATATGTAAGGCATACTATTTGGCACCAGTAGATCAGGGGGTGATAAATATTATGTTTCGTTTGTTGTCGAAACACGATCCATATAGTTAGAGTACATAATAATAGTTTCCTGTTTCATATTTATAACCAAGTATAAGAGTAAGTCACGTGACGTGTGCGTGGAGAGGATATTGTTTATGTCTGTGGGAATCAAACATTTCACAATTATATATATATATGAAATATATGCATATATATATATACAGCAATTGTGCATATATATATATATATGCCATGGCGTACTAATAATAATAACAGTATTTAATATGACTTTTGGGGTGCATATTGAGGAATACAGAGCTACGTACTTATATGAAATGGCTGAATAAAAATGTCCTGATATTATGTCAGTCGTCGGCGACAGACACTGTTGTAAATTATGTGTGTGTGTGTGTGTGTGTGTGTGTGTGTGTGTGTGTGTGTGTGTGTGTGTGTGTGTGTGTGTGTGTGTGTGTGTGTGTGTGTGTGTGTGTGTGTGTGTGTGTGTGTGTGTGTGTGTGTGTGTGTGTGTGTGTGTGTGTGTGTGCAGGCGCGTGTGCGTGCGTAAAGATTATAAATTATATAAGTAACTTACGTTTGTGCTAATACTACCTGCTTTACTAGGTGTTTTAATTAAACTTTTATTACTGCACAAATCATTGACATGTCTGATAATGTTATTACGTGGGCATTAGAAAGGCGTTTACGGCTATATAAAAACATGTTATTAGTATAGTGGCAACAGATGGGGAAGCAGACCTCTAAGAACAGCTAATAATGTAATGGATGGCCATATTCAGCAGGGTCTGACAGTCAGTTTGGAGAAGACGGAGGCGATGTGGGTTGGGCAGGAATACAAAGACATGGATACACACAGACACACTGACAAAACTGTCTGTGTGTATCCATGTCTTTGTATTCCTGGAGGTTGACGTGACAGAGAGTTTGATGAGATGTCGGCTGAAGTGGGCGGTACACATAGAACGAATGGGGGGAGAACAGCTAGCGAAGAAAGCGGATACACGGAAAGTGGACGGGGAAAGGAGGCAAGGAAGACTAAGATTGCGTTGGGAAGATTGCTTTAAGAGAGACTTTAAAGGATTGGGAGAGGGGTGGAGAAGGAAAGCGAAAGACAGAGGTGAGTGGAGACGGTTCGTTGGAGATAGCAGTAAAACGGCAGTGAGGGGGGAAAACAAAAGAAAGGAAAACCCAGAAATCAAGGTCAGCCTCACCGTGGCCCACGGAAAAAAGAGGAGAGCAACAATTGTGGCTAGTTTTTTTGTAGACAACTACGCAAATGTATGCTTTAATATGAACAGTTTATGCAAACAAAATGTAATATGCTGGACCATACATCAATTATATTCAATTCAAAAAAAAAGAAATTGTCCAAATGTGGAAGGAAGGCTCACCAGAGTTACAAATTAGTATAATAAATAGATTAAAAAAACCTGCAGAATATGACATATATAGTATTACATACATAATACAAAAAAAAGTAGTTTGCTGCATATATACCTGTGTATACACTGTATGCATATGATACAAACATTCATTGATTGTTCATGTTACTTGACTATTGTTGTTTTTACATTAGTCAAGTGTATCTCCTGGAGTATGCAATGGAAGACATTACAGACTATGCAACTCCTAGAAATGTCATCATTGTCATAACACATACATATAATATGATTCTTGGTGTATTTGTTATGTTGTATCAGACATAAGTTGTCCACTTGTAAATAATACATACAGTCAACCTTCGCTTTACGGTAACCTCGGTAATACAGCCACCTCGCAATTGAGGTCATTCTACGACAATTCTACATAGAGTAAAGTATAAGAAAGTAGTCCTGCTAATAAGATCACCTCGCTAACCAGGTCACTTTTGCTCAGACCCAAGTGTGACCTTCATAATGAGGTTCCACTGTAATTGCTTTTTACTATATTCTAAGACTATTTGTTGATAGAACAATAACTGCACTTTATATAGTTCACCGTGTTCAAAGTTTGCAATCAATTTTATATAACTCGTTAAACACAAGATATTCCTTTCAGCTGCAGCAAACAACAAACAATACACCTGTTTAGAAACATAGCACACAATAATCACTCATTATCCACACAGACATCACACACAAAGTAGTTATTGACCGCTGCAGAACGCTATCGCTGCTTGGTGTGATTCTGGGCACGTGTGATGTGGTACTGCCAGTGGCACCAGTCACATCTCATCTGCAACAGATACATGTTTTATTCTACCAAAGCCATATTGCGAGACAATGTTTGGTATATATTGTCTATATGTACTGTATAAGGCTCGTTATATCTTATAACTTTATATGTGCAGGTTTGTTTATCTAGTTCAGTTGTTTTCCAAGTTATATCAATATTATATTTATTAATAATATCTATATTGTAGCATTTTAATAAATGATACTACTGAAGAGACATTTACTTTATAATAATACTAACTTTATTTAGACACTAAAATCCAGAGTAGAACTCTGTTCAGTAGTGTTGACAATAGTCGTTAGAAATTATAAGGAATAAATATAATAATAATACAAGTAAAACATATAAATACAAAACTGAACTAGAGAAATTAAATAGACTTTGGATATAGAGTAGGTCTACCGGTATTTGAAATATAGTGTATAAATATTCAATTATGATTATGTCCAATTTCTCTTTGACAATGTAATTTTCTCACTCCTGCTGTAACAAGGGATCTGACAATGTAAGATCAAGTTTGAATTATAACATACACTGTATAATATTATATTTACCGATGCATGTGCCGGATGTCTATTTTGACTGCCACAATGTCTGCAGCAGTAACTGGCAGCACCTATCAATCATAAATGCAACATTTTTAGTCTCCTTGAAACCGTTCTACAGGAGTTTATCTTTCACTTTATTGCATCATGTTTTTACCGTGACACCATCTGTTATGGAATGATACAAAATATAGGAATTACCTTTAAAGTACACACATATGCATGCCTACCAAGCTACCAGCACATGCACGCATATGAACACACGCATGCAACTACTATGCACCGACTATGAATAACTATTAGCTGCAGCAAAAAAGATTTTTGTGTAACTGCTATCGAATCTAAATAACCATACTTAGATCCGTGTTGTCCAGCAGTTTTTGGGCAATGTTGCGCCGTAGTGCGTCAGTATCTTCGTGCAGGACTAGTTGAGCTCTGTCCAGGAGTAGTTCTGCGAACTGATTCAGCCATTTGAGATTAATTATTATTAAATTCATAAGTTAGTAATATTGATATTATTAATACATATTATTCACTTAAAATTACATTAGTCTCACTCTATGAAAACGTGTTACAATAAAAAAAACATCAGATTATATATATCGCATGCATTGTATACATAGACCACAGGTATTTTCATATTTAATTAGTTCTGGTGAAGGGTCATTTAAATAATTTAATTAACCAACTTTGATCAACATTTTGCAAATGACAATTAGTTAATTCCTGATAATTTCTTGATCAAATTGTTCAGTCACACATTTCCTTGTGTATATGACCACTTACTTCCATGACCAGCACTCCGCAACTATGCCCATCTTTTTGCTTTGTGTGGGGAGGAAGAGTCAGTGCCCACATTTCTTGCGACCCTTCACACCTCTTTATGAAGGTGTTCCAGGCCTCAAGGATGAGCTTGGCCCTCTCTAAGTTCTCCCCCAGTGGATTAATTTATACTATCTTTCTCTCACTGGGGTATAACGCGAGCAGCTCCCAGTGGTTCCCAGTTAAAAACTACTATTCCAATATTAAGCAAATTTCCCATCAAATGAATATTGTCATATTATTCGACTATAATATTGTTGACCTAATCTTGTCGTGTGACACCTTAACGAAATACAGGGCTTCCTGCGACGATCACATGCTGTTTTGTTGTATCTTACATGGTGGTAGCGTATCTTGATGAATTCACGCGCATAAACCGGTAGATCATGAATGAATTGTGATGAACATTAAACCATGAACGTTTATGCAAGTCCACTTTACGCGATTTCAAACAAAATGCGTATATCGGGGCACTCAGACACGATTCTCCGCGTGAGCGTTAATAGGTGGCTTTGACGTATACCTTAGCAACGGGGATCGTAATGCGAAGAAGATAGGCACACATAATGGAGACTCTTTCGCCCCCTGGGCCGATGTCCTTTTCCGGCAACGTATCAGAAACGTGGAAAAGATGGATCCAGCGATGGACGCTTTATGCAAGAGCGTCCGGGGTTGATGTCAAAGACGACCCAGTGAAGTGTGCAATCTTTCTTCATGTGATCGGGGAAGAGGGACTGGAGATCTACAACACCTTCCAGTTCACCGAAGAAGAAGCGGATAAGCTCGACCCGTTGAAGGAGAAATTCGAAAGTTATTGCATTCCTAAGACAAATGTGACTTTCGAACGCTATAAACTCAACACTCGAACACAACATGAAGGAGAGTCTATCGACCAGTACGTCACCGAACTCAAACATCTCGCAGCGACGTGTGATTACCGCGAACTGCGAGATGAGCTAATCCGGGACAGGATTGTCCTAGGGTTGCGCGATAATGCGGTGAGAGGACGGCTTCTGCGCGAAGCTGACCTCACTCTCGGGCGTGCTGTTGAAATGTGTCGGGCGGATGAGGCGTCTAGACAGCAAATCAAGTCGATCGAAACTAGACCGGCAGCAGGCGTCATCAACGAGGTGAAGCGGAGTCCGGGTGGTAGACGTGGAAAACCGCCATTCAAGCCGTCTACACCACGGAACGCTCCTCACAGGCATGCAAAGTCAGTCGTCCAGACATGTGACGCGTGTGGCTACCATCAGCACACACGATCAGAGTGCCCGGCGCTGAACGCCTACTGTAAACTGTGCCACAAGAAGGGTCACTTCGCGAAACGGTGTTCGACGAGAAGAAACGTACACGAAATCACTTCGGCAGTCGGGGTAGAGCCGTCTGAGTTCTTCCTTGGGTCCGTCGAGTCCAAGGAACACGACGAGCCACCCTGGCACACATCAGTGGAGATGAATGGCACGGTAGTGGATTTCAAGATTGACTGCGGCGCAGATGTCACCGTCATTTCGTCTGAAACCTATCGTCAACTCCACGAGCGACCGAAGCTGAAGTCGGCCAACGTTTCGCTAGATTCACCGGGTGGTAAACTGTCCTGTGATGGTCACTTCATAGCGAAGATATTGCGAAAACGAAAGGTGACGAACGTCCACTGTTACGTCATACCAGGTTTGAAGGAAAACCTGCTCAGCAGAGCTGCGGCGGTCCATCTAAGCTTGATAGCGCGGCTCGACAACGTTCACACGTCCGACCTCTATGACCTTGACGTGTTTGGAGAGCTTGGTGAGCTGAAGACCCGGCGCGTACACATCAAACTTAAATCTGATGCACAGCCGTACAGCTGCAGCACGTCTAGACGCGTGCCACTGCCGATGCTGGACAAGGTGGCTGCAGAACTCGCTCGAATGGAACGCTTGGGGGTAATCGTCAAAGTGACAGAACCTACCGAGTGGTGCAGTCCTATAGTCGTCGTGCCGAAATCAGGAGGGAACATTCGCCTCTGTGTTGACTTGAAACGTCTCAACGTCGCCATCAGTCGCGAGCGATATGTGTTGCCAACCGTTGAAGACGTCATCCACAACCTGGCTGGGGCCGAGGTGTTCTCGTCTTTGGACGCCTCGTGCGGCTACTGGCAGTTGGGTCTTCATGACGACAGCAGCATACTGACGACCTTCATCACGCCATTCGGTCGATACCGTTTTCTACGGCTACCGTTCGGAATAAGTAGCGCGAGCGAGATATTCCAGCGTGAAATGAGCGACATTCTCCGCGACGTCCCCGGTGTGTCGGTGTATCAGGACGACATTCTGGTATGCGGGAAGAATATCGCAGAACACGACCAACGACTCGAGACGGTGTTCAACATCATCGAGAAGTCAGGACTGAAGCTGAACAAGGCCAAGTGTACCTTGCGACAACCTGGGCTCGAGTTCCTGGGTCATTGGATCAGCAAAGACGGAGTCAGCGTCCATAGAGACAAGGTGAAGGCCATCCAGGAGATGAAATCGCCCGAAAACATACATCAACTTCGTCGTTTCCTCGGAATGGTGAACTACCTTGGACGTTTCGTGAAAGACCTCGCCCGATTCACGAAGCCACTCAACGAACTCCTCTGCAAGGACATCGTGTGGGTGTGGGGAAGCGTGCATGAGAAGGCGTTCGCTGAATTGAAACAGATGGTATCGTCTACTCCTGTACTCACATTCTACGACGTGAAACTACCCACAGTCATATGTGCAGACGCAAGTGGATACGGCCTCGGTGCCGTTCTGATGCAAGTCCATGACCACCAGATGATGCCTGTGGCGTATTGTTCCAGAACGTTGACGAAAGCGGAGATGGGATATGCGGCCATTGAGAAAGAGTGTCTGGCGTGTACGTGGGCGTGCGAAAAGTTTGACCGATATCTGATGGGGTTGGAGAAGATCAAGTTGTTGACTGACCACAAACCTCTCATCCCGTTGATCAACTCTCGTGATATCGACCAGACACCGATTCGGTGTCAGCGCTTGTTGCTTCGCCTGATGCGATTCAACATCGTCGCAGAGCATGTGCCTGGTAAAGACCAGGTGATCGCAGATACTCTGTCACGACAACCTCTACAGTGCGACCAGCGACTGGACTCTGTGGATGCCGTGCAGTCGTACGTCGAGGGTATGCTATCGACAGTGCCCGTGCTTGACTCAATGCTACGACGCATTCGCGACGCCACGGAAAGCGACGACGCATTTCAGAGAGTCATCGCGTACACGTCTGGGGGTTGGCCACGACACATCTCGCAGGCAGACGAATGCTTGCGCGATCTGTACCACGTTCGGTCAGAGTTGAGTGTCGTGAAGGGAATCCTCGTGCGTGCTCGCAGGATCGTCGTCCCGCAGTCGTTGCGCAGCGAGATCCTCGAGAAGATCCACAGTGGTCACCAAGGGATCACGAAGTGTCGCGCGCGAGCTAACGAGACAGTTTGGTGGCCGAGCTTGTCGAAGTCGATTGAGAGCCTGGTAGCGCGTTGTGCTGTCTGTCAAACGAAGAGATCCTCACAGTCGAGAGAGCCTCTCAAGAGCACCCCGATGCCCGACCGTCCATGGCAGAAAGTCGGTGCAGACTTGTTCGACTTCCGGGGTAAAACCTACATCGTCATGATCGACTATTACAGTCGATACACCGAAGTCTCACATCTTAGCAACACATCTTCATCAGCCGTGATTGCGAAGATAAAAGATGTGAATGCACGATGGGGCCATCCAGATATCCTATTTACAGACAACGGACCGCAGTTCAAGTCCCGCGAGTTCGCAGCGTTTACGAATGATGCGCTCATCAACCACGTGACCAGCAGTCCCTACTTCGCTCAGTCGAACGGGGAAGCGGAGAGGGCTGTACAGGTCGCGAAGAAACAGCTCGCGCAGGACGATCCGACGAAGGCGTTGATGGTGTACCGCGCGACACCTATTGCCGCAACAGGGTACAGCCCTGCAGAACTCAAGATGGGCAGGCGTATGAAAACGACCGTACCGATACTGCCTGAGTTACTACAACCGAACTGGCCGGACTACGAGTCCGCCTTCAACAACGACGAGGCGACGAAGCGGGTGTATGGACACCACTACGACCGTCACCACGGCGCGAAGCAGCTACCACCTCTTCAGCCGGGCGACGCCGTCCGCCTCAAACGAGACGACGAACGCAGATGGTCAGCAAACGGCACAGTACTCGCACGTGCTGATGCTCCGCGTTCCTTCATCGTCGAGACAAGCGACGGGGGCGTGTACCGACGGAACAGGAAGCACCTCCTCAAAGTGCCACCTGAACCGCCACGCACTTCCGAGACGACAGACGACCACCGAGACGAGCCTGATGACGTCGAGACGACGCCGACTCTTCCGGGCGATGAGCATCCTCAAGATGCGATTGAAGACGTGCCTAGTTCGCCGCGTCGCCCTGGATACGTGACGAGATCGGGGCGCGCAGTGCGAAAGCCCGACAGAATGGACGTTTAGTTTAGTTTAATTTGCCCATTCATGTCAAAATTGAAGTGCACAGTAGGCCAGAATAATGCCGATGATCTGTTGTCGCTTACAGGGAAAGCTGTCTAGCTACCCTTGTATTGATTTTGTAGTTTACATGTGTTTTATAATAGTTAGTCATACGTCATGCGATTCGACTTCACGATTATTATGGAACTCGATCCTAGATGTGTTGATATCTTTGGGGGGAGATGTCATATTATTCGACTATAATATTGTTGACCTAATCTTGTCGTGTGACACCTTAACGAAATACAGGGCTTCCTGCGACGATCACATGCTGTTTTGTTGTATCTTACAAATATCAAATATTATCTTATATTGAAATTTATTAACACATCAAAAATAATATCTTCCCGAAAGTATTGCCTTTATTTTGTCAAACTGCTTCATTACACAACATAGTAATACAATATTATTGTACAGTTAATAACAAAGGAAATATATTTCAATTTAATTTGTCATAGGATGTTCCATGAAATAAAGCCAACTGAATAAATTGGACATCAATATTGTAAAGATAGGATAAATATTTTATTAAAAATGTGATATTTAACAAGGAACTTGTGTTCTTAAGATATTAAATACAGATGTAACTCCCACCATATACCCCTTGAAATGAAAGTTTAATAATAACAACAACCCTTTATAGTTACAACATATATTATATCAATCTGTGGTACAGTCATGTAATTGTGCATACAATACCTCGTTCACAAACTCTCGTCCTTGGTCTGTGATAACACGTCTTGGTGGACCATAGAGATAAAACATTTCTAGAAGAACTGTAGACACCTCGCCAGCACATTTGTTCTAGAAACACACATATATCATGACATTGTGTACATCTACATGTATATATATATTCCTAAAAGCAGCTTAGACAGATTGTCTGTTATGAGAGAGACCTGCAGCTTCAGTCTACATCAAACAGCGGTGTGTTTAACATGGCAAAAAATAGCATAAATGTTGTGCGTATGCTGTCGATATGAATATATGTATACATATACTATATATAATATTATATGTATATATATATATGCATATATATGTTGATATATGACAAATGCCTGAAAGAATAAACACAAGCAGATAAAGTTGAGGCTAAGATAGACATTTTAATATCTTTAAATATTCATTGAATTATTCATTCTCACTTACAGCAGATAGAAGAACTAGTGGACATGAAGTAATGTTAGTATAAAAAGTCATTACAAAGTATGCATTATAACAGACGAATCTAAACAGATTGAACAAAACAGCGCCTTGACCCATCTGTTGACAACTGGAATACTGGTTATGAAATTTTCGATTGCCCAATCCTTTTATTTTTATGCGCCTTTTAACTTGGTTTCCAAGGACTTAGGTCAAAGACAAACTTGGTAAACAGGTCTGTCATTGTACAGATGAGGCGATTGCCACTTTCCGTCTCAGTGAAGGGACCGATGAGGTCAACCCCAATCACATCCCAGGGTGCCTCTGCTGTGATGGGGTGCAGTTCGGCGGCTATTGTTTTTACTCTCTCCGAGTGCTGGCAGCGAGAACACCATTTTACCTGGGAATACAAACATGGTAAACTAAGTCAAATGACATCCATTTAATGTGTGACAGGCATTACCAACCTACCTACGTGCTGGGTTGTGAAGAATTGTTTTTTGACATTGTACACATAATGACAACTTACCCAGTCCTTCACGTCGGCTGTCTTTGACTTCCAGTGGTAAGTCTCCTCCACCTTCAAGCGTGTAATGGTCATGCCCCTGTGACCACCACTGCCTGGGTCATCATGGCACTCTCTCAGCGCATTCTCTATTTCACCTCTGGTCTTCAGAACCAAACGTAAGCCCATTCTTCCTTTATAGTACAGGTATATACCTACAGTATACAAATTAATAATGATATACGCAAGTATAAGCTGTTGTAATATAGCTTATTATAAATAGCCTATTATAAACAGGTAACCAATCATGCTAGCACCAAGTGTTCAAGCTATTGCAGTTGAGGACTTTATGGACACGTGACCCGCCGCAGCAAAGTGGGTATTAAATTCCAAAATTGTGAAATTGAATTTTGTACATTTCTGGATTCCAATAAAATAGCACCCCATAATTTTAAGTTTCAAAGTGAGAATTTTTTATATAATTGGGCTGTGTTAAAAAATCAATACTAATAACAACTATACAGTTAGTATTTTATAATATTTGGGATTTATTGGTTGAGGAAAATAAACTGGAAATTGAAAGATGAGATTATAAAGTTTACATTTCTGACATCACAACATTGATGGGACATCACCTAGACACGTATTTTTTGGCTCGTGTGCAGAATAATTAATCAGTAAATCACCAGTAAGGTGTTTCAATGCAGTACTATTTACCAAACAAATTGATGAAATACTCATCCTTCACAGAATGCTAGTAGTTATATAAAGGGCAAAATCCCACCACAATAAAGGTAACCCTTTTATAGATATGGGAAGAACTAAACAACAGACGATTGCAATACTCAGTGAGATGTCCATAAACCAGGAGTATATTGTGCATCTAGTGACATACCAGCTGGATTTGAACCAGCCACAAAACACTGATATATTGCATTCGATTGTTGAAGTATACAAAAAAATTATAACTATCTATATGACGAGTGTGGACAAAAGTCAGCTGTTTGATCGAGATATACTATGGAAGATATTGCCTATTTCTAAAATTGGTAACACGGAGTTATGCACTTGCTTCACCTGAACAAGACACCGTAAGAGCATGGTAAGACAAGACTAGTACATGAAACCAAATTCACACAGGTTTTATTCACAATATATTTTATTGACAATGCACACTTACATACACCTATATCAATGAGTATATAACTATAGGCACCAGCGAATCTACATACATGACTAGCTTTCAAACTGTAATACCTAATTGCAGTGAGTGTTGCTGAATGCTTCCCGGAGACTGTGTTGGTGTTGCAGTGAACAGGTCTGTCATTGGCTGAAGTACTAGGAACAGGTCTGTCATTGGCTGAAGTACTAGGAACAGGTCTGTCATTGGCTGAAGTACTAGGAACAGGTCTGTCATTGGCTGAAGTACTATGAGCATCGCCAGTGACAGTTATATTTTTCTTATTGACATTACAAAAATATAACTGTTTACCAGTGCACTTAAGTAATGTGTGTCTTGAGATTTGAACTGCATAGCCATTATAAGTGATGTCACATCCATCGTCTGACTGCATGTACCCAGTTGGTCCAGTTGCCCAGCAATCATAAAAAAATACATTCATTAACATGATTGTGCAATATTGTACGAAACATCGTGCTGTGCAGTTTCTCTCAATGCATGCTGAATGGTTGAAACGAATGAATAGCTTTTGTGCAGAATGTGTAATGTTTCCCTTAAAAACTTGTGTGCTGTTAGGAGATCCAAGAACACACTCAGCTATATTATTGGAACTTACCTTTAAGCACCAGTTGGCTCTTTCACAGATGGATACTGCATGGACAGAAGATTTGAGACTACAAAATAGTGCATATGATGTGGTAGGTTTATATATATGTATATATTATATATATATATATGTTGTTACAAAAGTAAATTAAGACTTGCAGAAAACAATCAATCCATAGTATCAACATGGCCTATTATATACAGTAATTATAAACAGTTGTTAAATATTACATTTCAATTAAATGAACTGTATATACCAAGGGGGTCTACATACACATATTATTTAAATATTATGTACGACTCGTACTGATAGAAGTCCACATCAATAATGGCTAAATACATTATTTCATAGGCCATTTTATATTTCATTTGGTGGCTATGCTATGCCTGTGGCACTACTACTAGTCAGTAGTGTGTCGACTCTATTCGACTACGTGAGTATGTCTGTGACTGTGCGAGTATCACTACGGCTATGACTATGCTACATGCACTATCCAATGTTAAGCCTATCAATACTATTACATTTACATCCTGGCATGGCTAATGACTAATCTGTTGAGATAATGTAGGCATAAGATCTTAAACAAACTAATGCTACCCAATGGAATGAATATTTTACGTTGCAAATGACAACATCATTCAATATTAACGCCATAATCGATAACGGTGTAGAACGTTTGATGATGACCTTAAATAATGTAAGCTTAGTTATCAATTTTAAGGTCATCTGGACTTGACTTCAATTTAGCTTAGCCTTAGATAGGTCTTAGGTGATTTACCTAAGACCTATCTAAGGCTAAGCTAAATTGCCTTTGCCTAAATTGCTTTAAATTGTCTTTGTAACGCACCTTTTGTGACATACTTCGATGCCGCATAGCGTATCCTCCTCTTCCTGCTGTCATTGTTTGCAACCGTTGGATGGTGTACGCCATTGTTAATGTAGTGCATGAGCTGCTCGTAAAACATTTCTGCGTTCGTTTTAACACAACTCATACTGTCAGTTTAGGCGGTAAACGGAAATGACTGACACGCGCATGCGCAGAAACGCCACTTGGATATTATTTAACGGGGGTGCCGCGGGGTGGGAAGCGTAAACGTACCCAATGGCAACTAATGACAACAACTGACTCGCGCATGCGCAGAAACGTCACCCGGATATTATTTAACGCCGGATAAATGTAAGCGTCACACCGGTCGGTCGGTCGGTCGGTCGGTCGGTCGGTCGGTCGGTCGGTCGGTCGGTCGGTCGGTCGGTCGGTCGGTCGGTCGGTCGGTCGGTCGGTCGGTCGGTCGGTCGGTCGGTCGGTCGGTCGGTCAGCCCAAAGAATATCACAGCTTTGCCCTCTTTTGTGTACTGAAACCTTTCAGCCCAAGCTACCTATCGGTCGGTAGATCGTTCGTTTGTTCATCCGTCCGTCCGTCCGTCGATTAGTCTCTCTGTCGTTCTGTCGTTGTCTTTCGGTCGTCCATCCGCCGTCCGGTCGGTCGGTCGGTCTGTCGCTCGATCGCTCGGTCGCTCGGTCGCTCGGTCACAAAATGTTGACCAGTGATGTTAGTAGTCACAAAGTAAGACTTGAAACCCTCGTACCATCTGTTTTAACACCATTCAGCGTCTAGCTAAAGGGGTCAATAAAAATACCCAGATAAAGGTATGTACGCCTTTGTCGGAGTTACAGTAACCAGGCCCATAGTGTTGTGGTTTTTTTTTGGGGGGATAGACAATTAATGCATGGCAATGCCCGTCATCTGAGTTTAGAAAAAGGGGTTCGGCGTTTTAAGAAACCTGTATATAAAGTTCCATTATTTTGAAAACCTTCAACTGCACCCCCTTAAGAATTCCAATGGCAACCCTATTGTTGACGATCGCGAAAACCTGCAACTGTATACCTGCCAACTCTCCCGGAATGTCCGACAGACTACTGGATTTTGGCTGAATCTCCCGGTTTCCGAAATACAAGCAAACCTCCCGTATTTTCGCTGAACATTTCCTGTAGCACCCCCCTCACGTTTTCGAGACAGCGCAACACCACGGGAGATATGCTGAGACTTGCGGAACCGCTGAAGTTCCGGCGAAAAATCTCCAACAGCCAACGTGTGGGATGTGTGTGTGTGAGTGTGTGTGTGTGTGTCTGTACACGAAGCCCGAAGCCACGAAGCCACGAAGCCACGAAGCCACGCACCAAATTAAGCGGGGACAAATTCACTCTGATCGATCCGATCAGAGTGAATTTGTTTTGTCGCGGCCACGCGTACTGTGTTTCTTTATTCCGGTTTACGTTTGTCTGACCGGCCAGTCACTCGACGTTAATCTGGTCGCACAAGCGCACTGTAATCGATGTCCACTCGAGCCGTGTGTTACGTGTAAATCCAAACACATTACCCCATTCGACGCTTTGTTGACTTAGACACTCACATACCTCGAACCACTCCCATGCATTAAGCGTTTCTAACGAGAATAGCGATTTATTATCAGCCCGTAATGTCATGCAATCGAAACGACATTTCCTTTCACAGGTGACTCAAGATAATTATAGGCTGTCATATTGATGTGAATAGACAACGGGTGTCGCTGACATTTCTAAATCTAGACAAACACCTGACGTAACCACCGCCAATGGAGATTAGACGAACAGACCCGTTGAACATAATTTATGCGTTAATTGTGTTGATATAAACGCCAAAAAGCGCTATGATAACACAATAATGTGCCTGCTGTTTGTATCCGTTTACACACGATTGTTGGACGATGTCGTATATTAAAGCAACGTGTTGGCGATTAAATAAATTTCAAGCCCGTACGGACAAGCCCTCACGAGTGCGCACACGACGGCATCTATGAATGGAGGTCACATTCCGAGTGCGTCAGATATCCGAAAAAAGAACTGATTGTTGAAATGCGGTTAAGTCGGACGGTGAAAACAGTCGTCTACGGGTGGGCTCGCGAATAGCAGATTTGTTTGTAAACACCCAATGGAGAACGACACCATTTTATCGGGCGTGGCAGATCACACGCGTGATTGTGGGAAGTTCTACAAGTCACTCGCTTGAATCGTCCGATAAATGCGACTGGGCGTGGGAATCCATGAAGTCAACCTACTGTTGCTAAATCAGTGCCAGATCCAGCGCCCGGGAGACCGACGCGTTCGTCTGCTGTTGCATGCGAGGTCTTCGCGTCGTGTTCTCTCCGTGACGACGGGACATATAGCCAAGTTTGACAGAGCACATTCCAGATGGACCAGAGCCGTGTGGAGGTGCAAGGGAACTGGGTGGAACATGGTCAGAGAAAGACGTCGGACGTATTGGATGGGTCAGACAGCGAATATGATACGGACGTCGACGACGAAAGTGCGTGCGTAACTTGGTCCTATAGATGACCATTTGCAGGTTCTTACTGTAGTATTATGTATTTTCACCGTGGGCAAAAGTTAATGGTGTGGGATCAAATACCTTAATTACATGATATCAAAAGGAACCAGTCAGTTCCTCCAGCCGGAATTAACGGCCGTAGTAATTTGTAACAGTAAGTCTGCTATGGGATATTGGACATCGCTGAACATAATATATTATTGCAGTTTACTCAGCCAGGCTCGGCTATATTGCAAATAAAGCTTGTTTTGAAACTGGATGTTTTGTTTACCATTTGAACATGTTCCGGGGTGTATCTTCCAAATTGCGAACGTTGTTACGAGCTTACTAAACACAATTTGGTGTGACGTACATACCATCAACATACTTGTTATATTCTTCAGAACATTATATTAATTAATAAGTGAAAACTAGGAGCAGATTGCCTCCTTTTAAATGTATTACTGTTGTCTCATAAGCTATTTCTATGCGGAGATGTGTAATTTACGAATCTTGTAAATATACGTAATTAGTGACATCTGTTACAAAGACGACATGAAACAGCCGTCTGTAAATATACCTGGTAGGGCTACACTCCCTTGTATCTAGATGTGTTAAATACTGTTGTGAGATTCTAAATGACATTTTAAATAATGTTTAGATGTCTATCATGTCACTGCTGAACATACATTAATTAAATAGGCCCCTAGACACCACAGTGTCATAGAACTCATGTTAGTTATCATAGATGTGCGTGCGTGCGTGCGTGCGTGCGTGCGTGCGCGCGTGCGTGTCTGCGCGTATATGTGCGTACGTTCATGCCTGCTTGTGTGTGCGTCTATGTGTGCCTGTGTATAGACATAGGCCTATACACACCGACGCGTATGCATACATGGTGTGTATGTCTTTAACAAACAGCTACTACTAGAATCAGTATAAGCAACAATAACAATAATGTTATTGTTGCTAATACTGATTCTAGTCGTGTTTCGTTCACCCGGGAACAATCTCTATAGCATATTACTTCAATAATCCCGGTTTTAATTTTTCCGTTTCCGCATAACGTTTTGGGAAACATCTGGGCTGATAACAGTACACGACCTAATGTGATTAATGTAAGTGGTTGGTTTTTTGATGTCAGACTAGCAAACATTATGAGCAGTAACGCAAACAAGGGTGATTAGTTTTTATCATAACTAGATCTCTACATTGCGGATAAACGAGACATGGCCGTATCATTGTCATCTTCACCAAGTGCGCCCACAAGTCTTAAGTGTCGTGTCTCCATACAGCCCCCTCTGGGGCTAACCGAGGAGTTGCGCAGTGCGCATTGCGAAGGGTGAGTGAAAAAAGTAAAATTAATAATTGTGTAAACCAAGTGCAATTAATAATTTGTGCAGATTAAAAACACATTCTCTGTATATCTAGTCTGGTAAGGTGGGCTGGAGCAACAAGGTGTTTGGTATTCAGAGCTTGTTGGAATGGGCGTAATGTGGGTAGGCTTATTGTTTCTGGGGGGAGTAGATTCCACGCTCGTATAACACTAGGATAGAATGAATATGCATATGTATTTATGCGTGCATGTATTTGTATGTATTTGTTGCTATCGCTGTTTCGTGTACGGGAGCATGGAACTATAAGATGTTGTGGTAGGGTAATGTTTCGTGTACGGGAGCATGGAACTATAAGATGTTGTGGTAGGGTAATGTTTCGTGTACGGGAGCATGGAACTATAAGATGTTGTGGTATGGTAATGTTTCGTGTACGGGAGCATGGGACTATAAGATGTTGTGGTAGGGTAATGTTTCGTGTACGGGAGCATGGAACTATAAGATGTTGTGGTAGGGTAATGTTTCGTGTACGGGAGCATGGAACTATAAGATGTTGTGGTAGGGTAATGTTTCGTGTACGGGAGCATGGGACTATAAGATGTTGTGGTAGGGTAATGTTTCGTGTACGGGAGCATGGGACTATAAGATGTTGTGGTAGGGTAATGTTTCGTGTACGGGAGCATGGAACTATAAGATGTTGTGGTAGGGTAATATTCAGGAGGTTGTGTTTTATTTTGTAGAAGAAGGTAAGTTGGTGTTGTAATCGTCTTCTTTCTAGTGTTTGCCCACCACGTTTGCTTACGAGGCCTTTTGTTCGTACCGGCCTCACACATTGTTACTCATGGTGATCATCGTTTCGCGGTTTGCTCGGCGGTTCTATGGAACAATTTGCCCCCTACGCTCAGGACAGCAACATCATTACAAGTGTTTAAAACACTTGAAGACTCGCCTTTTTAATCAAGCGTTTTTATAATTCACCGGCATTTTATGTGCTTTCTTTTGATAAATATATTTGTGTTTTATTAGTTTCTTAGCATATTTATGGTTCTTCTTCTTATATAAATGAATGTATTTAAAGTAGTTTTTAAGAATGTCTTAATAAATGTATTTATTTTAATTTGTTTTAAATTATCTCTCTTTAAAAAAAAATTTGTAACTATATTTAAGGTAATGTTATATTTGTTACATATTTATTTCTTAGTTAGCATTTCTTTTTATGTAAAATACTATTATATATGTGTGCATGTATGTAAAGCGCCCGAAAGCAATTTTAATTGATCGGGCGCTATATAAGTACTTTTATTTATTTATTTACGCTTCTTCTGTGGCGGTGGTCATATTAGGGTAAACCTAGCTGCACTTCTTTTATTTTTTCGAGGGTATCAATGTTATTTTGTGTATAGGAATTCCAGGCTACAGCTCCGTACTCTAGTTTTTGTATTACTAACATATTATAGGCTGTTTCCTTAACTTTAAATTTTGCAGTGTGGAGAGTGCGTTTAAGGAATGTTCTAGCAGATTGCAGTAGTGTGGACATGCTTTGACCATGACAGTTTAGACTATTTTGTAATGCCGATATAGGGGTGTGAATCGACTTGGGAAACTGGTTGGTTTGGGATGGTGTAGGTGAAGTAGTTTGGTTTGTGTTTATGGGTAATTCTGAGAAGGTGACACTTTGGGATATTAAAGTTCATTTGCCACTTGTCTGTCCAGTCGGCTTGTTTGTTTAGGTCTGTTTGAAGGATGTTATGGTCTGCAGGTGTTTGGATTTATAAGCATAGGATCGAATCATCGGCGAAGAGTCGGATATTTGAGTTGATTGAATCGATAATGTCATTTATGTACAATCAAAAAGGACATGGCCAAGGACTGAGCTCTGGGGTACACCGTAGATGACATTTGCAGAAGCCGAATGGGAACCATTTAATATAAATTTCTTTATCCATTGTAGTGGGTTACCTCTGATACCATAGTAATTTAATTTATTGACAAGTCGTCTGTGGGGAACCTTGTAGAAAGCTTTTGAAAAATCGAGGAAGATGACGTATATTTGTTTCTGATCTTTCATGGAGGAAGTTCAGTCATGAACTGCCTCCACGAGCTGTGTTTGGCAGGATAGACCAGTTCGGAATCTATGCTGGTGATGGAGGATAACGTCGTTAGCACTGAGGTGATTCCACATGTGGCTAAGAACAGGCCCGCAATCAGGTGGTTCGGTGGCTTTATCCGAACCCTCCTTTACGAACCCGCCTTCAAAAACGAATCCCCTCGAACCCTCGCCTGTACCCTCACCCCACCCCGGTTTTCCCGCTAAACCAGCTGCATAGTAATCAATAAATACTTTGATCTTTTCAGTGGAATGTGTTCAAAATTTATTTAAAACCAAATAACATAACTTTTGTCTGGGAGGTTTGGACTAGTCCCATGCAAAAATGAATATGATACATGTTTGTTTGGGGGGTTTCGGATTAATCCCACTTTTACGAACCACCTCCGAAAACGAACCCCGTTCGAATCCCTCATACCCACCTCCAAGCAAAATCTGTTTCGCATATACATTTGGCCTCAACTTTGGACCATAGCGTGAGCGGTTATGAGATTTGAAGTGTGGTGGTGTTCCATGAATTGATGATGCCACAGCTGGCTTTGACTGAGATGGAGGATGCACGGACAACCCTCGTCTTGTTTTCCTTTGTAACGAAGCGGTTATAGAAGGTTTTCCCCCACACTACGATTCCTTTCTTCACCGCAGTTTCCGCTAACTCTTTATAGCACGGCACACCGTAGTCTCCGCTAGCTAATTATAGGACGACCGACACATTCGCACGGTCCTTTCCATCCCCCGCTTTCAACCATTGCCTTGAGTTTTAACCAAGGTTCGCACGTCGTCAGTGGATTCCTGTTAGAACAAATCCACTTCAGAGCTCACCACGATGAGCTTCGCATTCTTGGTGTGTCTTCCATGCTGTTGCACGTTAGCTCTCATCGTTGGTGAACATTGGCATTATTAACAATACAAAGCAAGAATACGTTGTTTGTGAAATAATTGATACCCCGCGAAACGCATAGATACAGCATGGAAGAGAATGCGTAGACAACACATGCTGCTATAAATCTACAATTTATGGTGACATGCGTTAGTGAGAAGGACATTACGTTATGATTTATGAAAAACACATCTTAATGTTTAATATATGCCGGACAACAAAATCATAATAGCTAAACTCACTGTTTTGATAAATGTCAAGACAATGAAGTAACAACTTGTGGTTTTAGTCAAAACTGTTTCCAAAGCATAGTGTAGTTATCCTCATTATATTATTACACTTTAGTGCTTAAACTATGTTAACAAATGCCTACAGGGCGAATATTATAAGAGACTGGTGATACCACGCAAAACACATATCCAACGTTACCACGCGAAACGCATACATATGATTGGCTTATTTTACGCAACACAACACAGACATGCGCTAAGTTATGCACAAATGAAGCGTACTCATATGTACACAATAAATGATATGCAACATTGTGAAATTAATTTAATGAAATAAGACAAGTGTATCCAGGTTTCGTGAGAATCGACTATATATATATATATATATATAACAATTTATATATATATATATATATATAACCAAATATCACAAACGAACCCCCCCTCAACAAAACCTGGTCACGGGCCTGCTAAGAACGATATGCTCCATCACCCTGCACAGAATTCATGTCAGGGAAATCGGTCTATAGTTTACAGGATCGATTTTGCTGCCTTTCTTGTATACTGGAGTGACAAGAGCTGTGGCCCAGGCTTGTGGGAGTTTGGTGTAGGATAGCTGGAATATGTGTTAAATTATTGTAGATATTTCTCTGGCCGTCTCTTCTAATACTTTAATAACGCATGTGTTATATAAATTATATACATATATATGTATATATATATATATATACATATATGTTTGTTCATGATGTAAACAGACAGAACGTCTCGAGCGTAAATGGTTCTCACCATCGGTATTATCGTCGTCATCGTCGTCATCATCGTAATGCGTTGCCACTACAACCATTTTAGCCATTAATATTACCATCATCATTGTTATTATTATTATTGTTATATAACTGTACGAGAAATACAATCGATGTGTCGTCTGACAGAGTGCCGGGAGACACCCTTTGACCCGTGTGGCAAGCGGACATACTCGAGGACTTGCCGGAAGCTTCGCATTGTGCCGAAGCCCAACATCCTGGAGGCACTAGGTGGCGCAGCCGTCGACATCCGGCGTAACGGGTTGAGCGACAACGACGTCCTGGCGCTCTCTACAGCTCTTCTGGTAGCGTTTCTTAATAGATTTGTTAACACAATTTGTCAAAGTTCCATTATTGCTGATGTGTGAATAATGTGGACTCGAATTAAGCCAATCTCTTCCCTGTCCATAATATTCAGTCAAACGCCAGCCTCAGGCAGATACGTGTAAGATCAAATTCTAATTTTTAAATATGTTCAGATTGTTGACATTTATGCCTACAAGTGGCATTTCAACCGTTAATTTACCGATCTCTGTAGGATTATTGAATAATTCCTATGATATATAATTCACGGTGTCCTTTACTATTGCTATTTCATTTGACTTTATGATTAGTTAGAATGTCCAAGACAAGAAGTCTAGCAGACACGAATCATTGCATAGACTTGTTAGGACACCACTGACAACTTCTTTGTCAGCCCTAATGTTGGCCGTAGTTTATGTGACGACAGGCTTATATGACAGCTGATTGTCACAATTGTATAATATGTTATGTACAGACTAGTCAAGCGTGTAGATATATGTCTATAACACACACGCCATCATCGCGATCAATGCGTGGTTATTATACTACATGAGTCGATCACTATTCGTTAATTATAAAGTTGGCCGTATTTTCTGTGGTGATATGTGACAGTTGAATGATCATAATTGTATAACATATTGTACACGGACTAGTCAAACGTGTTTCTCTGTAACACACACGCCATCTTCGCAAGCCTGTGGTAGATCTTATATTAACGACCACTGGTATTTACATCGGTTAAAAAGTTGCCCGTATTTTTTGTGACTATACATGGCAGTTAAATGATTACAAATGTAGATCCTGTGTCATATTATGTACGAGTTAACCGCCCAGCGTGTAACTTTATGACACGCCAACTTCGCAAGCCAGGTGTGTTGTCAACGCTATCACTGGCATTTATTCCACGTAATGTATGGATGTGCGGGAAAACATTTGTATTCTGTCACACTTTTTGTCCTCGTCCCGTGATTAACAGAACCAGTTCAACTTCAAAGAGTAATTCGTGGAAATGAATGTTATTATCCAGTGCAGTGACAAGCAGCTTACCAGCAGTCCTAAAACGCCTAAATCGGAAAGGTCGTAATTTGATTGGATAACGCCTAGATGGCTAGTTCTACGTGTCACGTGTCAAAAGGTCGGTATGCCGAAATGTCGATATGCCAGGGGTAGTGGTGTAGTCGACAGCTCCTGGCTCGAGAGGGAGTGATTCACTGTTAACGATCTCTGCTTTCAGGACAACACGACAGTGTCTAAGCTGTGTTTGGTCGAGAACCCACTAACGGAAAAGTCGTTTCATTTTCTCTTCCTTGCCCTTACGGAAAGCCTCTACATCACAACGCTGGTGCGGATTTCTTAACGTTTGCACAGCGACTAAATATGTTTAATTAATTTCATATATATAAGGGCCTACAACACCGGTTTATTGACCACTGTTGTAATGCCGGATATTAGGGCCTATTCCCTGGTGGACAAACAACCTTACTCATAAAACAAACAAAATGTGCTTGGAATTAATCAAAACGGAAATAGGAATATTGTTTAATTACGTTGCAAATTTATACAAAAACGGCATATTAAACAATATAATGTTTACGTTGCCCATTTTGGGCTATCAAAGATTAGTTTATAAATAAATATATGATGTAAGAAGTATTTAATAATTGCCTACGATGCCGATTTTTTTACTAAAGACTATTATGACTATAAAACATGCACTCATTTGCAGGTTCTGCGTAATACCTGCTCGACTGACGAGACATGCGCACGCACATGCGCACAACTGTTGAGTGAGACTTTGGTCGAGAACTCCACGATACAATCAGTCGATATGTCAGGTGAGAATACAGCTCGACACCGAAGGTCTGTACATGTAGGTCAGAATGTGTGCATTCGCGCGTGCGTGTGCGGGTAGTAGTAAGTCTCCTTGTCCCGAAGGACAATAGTTTCTGCGCATGAAGAGTCAATGACTGGAGGGGCAGCGCATGCTGTGACCATGTAGGTCAGTCCTTGAGTGACAGTGAGTGGAAACAGTTTCTGCAGACGAGTTCGATGGCAAAACTGGCCCTTCGTTGTCGTCCCTTCTCCATTCAGGTTGCGTTCCGCTTTTCCTCGTTGGTTTTCATCTCCTCACGCACCGTTGCGCGCCATGTACTGCGACCTATGGTAGCTGTCTCCCGTGATGTTGTGTCGATGCTGCATGCTTTCATATCGCGTCGACACACATCCTTGAAGCGAAGCAACGGGCGGCCGGTGGGTCTGGATCCTACTTCAAGCTCACTATAGAGGATGTCTTTAGGGATTCTACCATCCTCCATGCGACATACGTGGCCGAGCCATCGCAAGCGATGATCGATGAGAAGAGCATGCATGCTGGGAGTGTTTGCCTGTTTGAGCACTTCTGCATTTGGGGTGCGATCCTGCCATTTCACTCCAAGAATGCGCCTGAGGCAACGTAAGTGGAATGTGTTGAGACGACGCTCCTACCTTGTGTATGCTGTCCATGTCTCACTGCCGTACAACAGGATGTTGAAGACACAGGCTTTGCACACTTGAACCTTGGTGCGCCGTGTTCCCATACCCTCGTGGTCAACCTGGACATTGCAGAAGAAGCTTTATCTATACGTCTGTTGACCTCGGCATCAATGGAAAGGTTGCTGGTGATAGTTGAGCCCAGGTAGGTGAAGTTTTGGACAACTTCTAAGGTGTGCTCATTGATGTTGATGGATGGAGCATTGCGAACATCCTGGCCCATGATGTTCGTCTTCTTAATGCTGATGGTTAACCCAAATTCTTTGCAGGCATCAGCAAACCTGTCTGTCATTCTCTGGAGGCTGTCTGCAGTGTGGGATGTAAGTGCAGCATCATCAGCAACAAGAAGTTCTCGAATGAGACATTTGCGGATCTTGGTCTTTGCTTTCAGACGGGCCAGACTGAAGAGCTTGCCGTCTGATCTGGTGTGTGTAGATTCCATCTTCAGTGATTCTGAAAGCGTGCGTAGCACCATTGAGAAGAATATGCCGAATAGGGTCGGTACAAGCACGCAGCCCTGTTTAACCCCGCTCTTGGTGGGGAAAACTTTCGAAGTTGCTCCTTCATACCTTCATACAAGCTTCATGTGGCTTCCATGTTATCGTGGAAAGCTATAACCATGTTCATCAGTTTTGGCGGGCAACCGATCTTTTCAAGGAGTTTAAAAAGGCCGCTCCTACTGACAAGATCAAAAGCCTTGGTCAGATCGATGAAGGCTATGTAGAGTGGGACTTGCTGTTCGCGGCATTTCTCCTGCATTTGGCGCAAGGAGAAGAGCATGTCGATTGTGGATCTCTCTTTCTCTCTGCGAAAGCCACACTGAGCTTCGGGGTACACTCGTTTTGCCAGTTTCTGCAGTCTTTTCAGAGTGACTAGTGCAAAGGTTTTGCCCACACCACTGATCAGTGAGATACCGCGGTAGTTGTTACAGTCACTACGGTCACCTTTGTTTTTGTACAGTGTGATGATATTGGCGTCCCGCATGTCTTGAGGCACTCTGCCCTCCTTCCAGCACCGGCTTAAAAGTTCATGGAGCATGGCGAGTAGCACTAGCTTGGCGCACTTGGTGATCTCTGTAGGAATGCCGTCACTTCTCGGGGCTTTTCCATGAACCAGGCGGTCTATGGCATCACCAAGTTCTTCCACTGGAGGGGGTTCGGTGCGGGTGCGGGTGGGTGGGTGGGTGCATATTGCACATGCGTGTATGTCTGTGTGTTTGTGTGTCACTGTGTGTGTTTGATCGTATGCACGTGTTCAGTTACCGACGCACTCAGCAGACATAACTGAACAATTTCATCATCTTCATTATGACTCGGATAATCAACTCGTCAACGAGTGATTGCAAGAGACAGCGAGAGAGAGAGAGAGAGAGAGAGAGAGAGAGAGAGAGAGAGAGAGAGAGAGAGAGAGAGAGAGAGAGAGAGAGAGAGAGAGAGAGAGAGAGAGAGAGAGAGAGAGAGAGAGAGAGAGAGAGAGAGAGAGAGAGAGAGAGAGAGAGAGAGAGAGAGAGGAGAGAGGAGAGAGAGAGAGAGAGAGAGAGAGAGAGAAGAGAGAGAGAGAGAGAGAGAGAGAGAGAGAGAGAGAGAGAGAGAGAGAGAGAGAGAGAGAGAGAGAGAGAGAGAGAGAGAGAGAGAGAGAGAGAGAGAGAGAGAGAGAGGTATATATGTGTGTGTGTGTGTGGTGTGTGTGTGTGTGTGTGTGTGTGTGTGTGTGTGTGTGTGTGTGTGTGTGTGTGTGTGTGTGTGTGTGTGGTGTGTGTGTGTGTGTGTGTGTGTGTGTGTGTGTGTGTGTGTGTGTGTGTGTGTGTGTGTGTGTGTGTGTGGTGTGTGTGTGTCTGTGTGTGTGTGTGTGTCTGTGTGTGTGTGTGTGTCTGTGTGTGTGTGTGTGTGTGTGTGTGTGTGTGTGTGTGTGTGTGTGTGTGTGTGTGTGTGTGTGTGTGTGTGTGTGTGTGTGTGTGTGTGTGTGTGTGTGTGTGTGTCTGTGTGTGTCTGTGTGTGTGTGTGTGTCTGTGTGTGTCTGTGTGTGTGTGTGTGTGTGTGTGTGTGTGTGTGTGTGTGTGTGTGTGTGTGTGTGTGTGTGTTGTGTGTGTGTGTGTGTGTGTGTGTGTGTCTGTGTGTGTCTGTGTGTGTCTGTGTGTGTCTGTGTGTGTCTGTGTGTGTGTGTCACTGTGTGCGCGAACATGCGCGTTTGTGTATACGTGTATTTGTGGGCATGCAAGTGTGAATGTGTGCTTATGTGTGCTTATGTGTGTACGAGCGTGCATGTGTGTATCTGTGGCATGCGTGCGTGAATGCGTGCGTGAGTGCGTGAGTGCGTGAGTGCGTGCGTGCGTGCTTGTTTGTTGGTCCATACTTACACCAAAGGGCTGGTTTCCAGAACATGACAATTTAATTGTGACATTTAATATCATCATATGTGATGCATCGGATGTATATGTTCATATATATTTAGCAACATGTTGTCCCTACCAGTTCAACGTAACATACGTGCTACCGCCTGCACGGATGTGTGTCCCCTTGCTCTTTCTAATGATGCGGTCAAGTTATCGGCAAGTTTAGAACTGACCCAACACTAAAACGGACTGATTTTGATTTATTCATTCGTTTGGTTTCAGAAAATGGATTGAAAGACATTCACTCCGTCTACTTCGCCAGCATATTACAGGTATCATTTGCATTCATATATCGGTGTTGAAATTTGTGACTTATTGAGTAATAAGTTATTATTTTGCGTGCATGTATAAATGTCTTTTCCAAATATTTGTATTTAAACACGTCCAAGATGGATGCAAATTAATTCTTTTAAACACATCCATTACGTGAATTTACGTTGTAGAAGCTTTCGTCGATGTGACACGCCAACTTCTTCAGTACCTGTGACGTATGACGTACATTTGAGATAGTTCGTAATTCCCCTCGTCTCTGTTGATTGGTACCCTGGCCTTTCTCATCCATATGGCTTCCTATATTTGCCGTGTTCATTAGTTGGCTTCCTTGTCTACTATTTTCGCTCCTTCCCAGTCTGTGATATGATTGTGTGTTGTTGCGTGGTCTGTGAGGGCGGATTTGTTGATGGTCGACATTGATATTTTTCTCCCTCCTCTTGTATTTCTCTTTCCTTGTATTGTTAACATCCTTTCTATGTTCCTCAAGTCTCGTTTTGGACAATATTCCCGTCTCCGCAATATATTCCGCACCACAGTTCTTGCATGGTATTTGGTACACAAGTTTTTCTGGCTCCACTTCGTCCTTATGTGTGGTCCAACAGGCGCCTGATGGTGGTGTGGGGACGCATGGCTGTTGCTACCCGATACTTCTTCAGTGCTCGATGTAGTCTCTCTGAGACTCCCTCCACATATTGGATGATTACTTGGCTTCTGTAGGTCTTGCCCGTTTTCTTTTGCTTCAGTCTTTTTCGTCTTGTTGCTATCCGTCACCTTGTTCAAGACCCAGGACGGAACGCCACAAACTTTCAAGACACCTTTTAGGCGTTTCTCTTCTTGTCCCCCTCTTCCGAAGATATCGCCTCACACCGGTTCATCAAGGTTCTGACTACTCCTAACTGTTGGTATTTTAGTGATGGAACGCACGCAAAATTCAGGTATTGGTCAGTGTGTGTCTTCTTCCGATACACTGTAGACTTCACGCTGCCATCTTCCTTTCTGGTTAAATTAGCATCAAGGAAGGGCATTATGTTGTTCTGTTCTGTTCTCTTGTGAAAATGGTGATGCCCGTAGGGTCAACAGTGTTCGTGTGTTGTTGTAATTTCTCTGCTTTTCTTGTATGTACTAGGCAGATAACATCATCGACATATATCTCATCCAGTTTCTTGATTGGCAATCGTTTGATGGTGTGTCAATGATTTTCTGCTCCAAACCCTCCACGTACAATTTCACAACAATGGGGGATACAGGACTGCCCATGGCTTCATCAAACGTCTGCTAGTAAATTTCTCCTCCAAATCTAAACTATTCACCAGCTCAACGATGTTGTCTATTGTTAGGTTGGTTTTCTTCTCGAGTGTCTTGTAATTCTGTAGTCTCTTTCGGATTACTTTACATGCTTCTTTGATAGGTGTCTTCGTGAACAGAGACACATCATCGTATGACACAAATGTTTCGAAATCTTCCACTATTAGCTTTGTTATCTCTTTCACTAATTCTTGTTAGTTCTCTGTGTGTTGTTCTGTTTTCCCCACTAGCGGTTGTAGTACGTTTGCCAAGTTTTTGGACTCTATGTATGCTATGGTCTGTGTGTAATCCCCTATTGGTCGGAGTGGTAGACCTCCTTGAAGATTTTTGGCGAGCCGTACATGGATGGTACTTTTTGAGCCGTTTGGTACAAGTATTAGTAAGGTCTTTGGTGATCTTCCCTTCCTTCTCCAAATATTTTATCATTCTGATCAGTTCTGCCCTATACTTTCTGTTCGGATTCTTCTTTAGTTTCTTCGATTGGTCGTTTAGTATTTCCTTAATTTTTTCCTGGTATTCTTTCGTTTTCACAATGACTGTGGTCTTCCCTCTGTCCGCAGGGAGTGTGGTGATTGATTTCTCCTTCTGTAGTTATTTTAGAGTCGTTCTTTCCTGTTAGTTTCGGTTTGGGAAACCTTGCCGACTCTAGAACTCCCGCGATGTCAGCACGAAGTTTGTCTTTTTGATCTTGTGGCAAGCTTCATGTTGTTTGTTCTGCCGCTACAACAAACTCCTCGGTTGGTACTTTCTCCGGTGTTACCGCCTAGTTTAGTCCCTTCGCAAATATCTTATCCTGATCCTTGGACAGTTTGTATTTAGACAGGTTTTTCACCCACCTTTTCAGCTGTTTTCCGGTCAGATCCACTTCTGCAGTTCTTCCCTCTTCGGTTCTAGGCGCTGAATCGTCTGTTGATGTCGCCATTTTGTTTTCTCGTGCGCGATGTGGTGAATTACGTTTTTTTGTTTCGTATCTTTCCATGGCAACGAAGTAAAACACGTCGTTTCTAAGGTGAGTTGTTCGTCTTTAAACGTGTCCAATTTGTTGTTTATGACACGCATTCGTTCTCTTACTAAGTCATTTCTAATTTTGCTCACTATTCTCTTCGCATTTGCCGTGTTTATCGGGGATTTCAGGCTGAGACTGGTAGGTGTTACATCGATCTCCTTGCAACGTAGCGTAAACACAGGGTGACTTCTGTGGCGCGAAACCTTTTTGGCCAAGTCTTCGAGTTTTCTCACATATTTGACAGATTCGTATCCATACTTTTTTCTCAGATTGGTTATTCACGTATTGGACATGTTTAAAAGAAGTAATTTGCATAGAAATGAACTATCCCGAAGAATATTCAACTAACTTCAAGATGGAGTATTACTTTGGAACAGCTGATTATTCACGACAATTGTAATATAAATCAGGTCGCCCTACACGTGTGAAGCTGGACCGACAGTGTAGAACGCTTGCTGGAACAATGGCCTAGTCACCAGGGTCGTAACTATCCTAAAACAATAGGGGGGGGGGGGGGGGCAATACAAAATTAAAGTAAAGAATAAAGATTCACGCGGGAGTTCTCTCCCAGAAAATGTTGAAATTATACCCCCCCCTCTTGGTTGTGAAATCTAGCGTATTTTCTGGGAAATTTCGCCCAAGCTCAAGTATTGTTTCTTGTTTCCGTGTCGGTCGCATGCTGCGTGGGAACAAAACATGCACGAAAAGAAATAATTAATATCAAATGACAATGCATTTATTAAAATGCACCATATACGGAATATCGGTCTAACAATTACACCCGTCTGAAATTGTTTTACAAGATCACTTCCTCTCGCCGTCACGTGCAGTGATTCGTCAATTGGCTTTTCACAAATAAATGTCTTCGGGGCTGGGAAAATAGTTCATTTTCTATGGACATGTAACATTCTGAGGCCATTGAGCCGTCTTTCTGTCATTGTTGACCGACTCCACCACTTGAGGCGTCGCAGCTATAGGGCAGGAAAGGACAGCTCACAAGCAACGATTCCGACTGGTGTAGTGAGGAAGATGTTTACTATCTTGCTGATGACAGCAAATGTTTGAACACACGCCGAAATCAGTTCACCTGAAGACGACGGTCATGGAACTTGAGGGTCATCGTACCTCTTTCGCCACTTTGCGATTTCCACAGGCGAAACACCACACAGACATCCACGAGAGACTGGCGTCGTTGGCGATAGTATTAAGACGAACTCTTATAGTTGTCAGAACCGCAAAGAAATAACGCGGAATGTACGATTGGTGAAAATGTAAAGCACTAACAATCACACCAATACTATCCTGTGTACTTGTTCATGCAACCTTCTGATGTAAACGAAATAGTGCAACAACTAAAAACTAAATGCACTGAAGGCTTCGATAGTTTATCTACAAAACTTGTACAACAGATTATAGAGGAAATAGCAATCCCACTTGTGCACATCATAAATCATTCTTTTGTTACCGGTATTGTACCTGATAATTTAAAAATCGCTAAAATAATTCAACATTATAAATCAGGAAATATTAATGTGTTTAATAACTACAGACCAATAAGTATTTTACCAACACTTTCTAAAATAATGGAAAGAATAGTAATGTAACAGATTAGTAATATATTTAGAGAAATATAATATACTGTATAAACTTCAATATGGATTTCGCTCGAAACATTCCACCATACACCCTATATTGCACTTACTTAAAGACATAGCAGATGCAAATGACAAAACTACCAAAGATATTACATTGGTGGTGTTTCTCGACTTATCTAAGGCGTTTGATACAATTAACCATGACATTTTGTTGTATAAATTAAATCAATATGGTATCAGAGGAATACGTAATAGAAGGTTTGTCAGTTACCTCTCTAATCGTAAATAATATATTGAAATAAATAATTGTAAATTTCCACTGATCAATATAACACACGGAGTACCACAAGGATCCACATTAGGACCTGTGCTTTTTATAATTTATATTAATGACATAGTGAATTATAGTTCTCTAAACTTGTTATCCTTTGCAGATGATACCACCGTTTACCAATCAGGGTATGATATTGAACATTTAGTTATAAAAATAAATCAAGAATTAAAACAATTATACAATTGGTTGTGTGCTAACAAATTGTGCTTGAACATCAAAAAGACACAGTTATGTATTTTAGTGCTGTAAATACAAACTACATAGTAAATAATAGCATTAAAATAAATAATGAAGTCATCAATCAGGTTGGCAAGTATAAAAATAACAAATCTGTTAAATTCCTGGGATAGTATATATATAAGCATCTAACATGGAAAGAACACATAAAAATAAATTAGTTCCAAAATATAAATAGAGTGAAATATTTCCTACCATATATATCATTAAAATCATTATATTACACGTTAATTCACAGTCACATGATTTTAATGATATGGCACACAAGCATGGAACAATGGAAACACAAAGAAAATATAATTTCTTACAAAAACGTGCTTTAAGAATAATTAA
Source organism: Escarpia spicata (assembly GCA_963995525.1). NCBI lineage: Eukaryota > Metazoa > Annelida > Polychaeta > Sabellida > Siboglinidae > Escarpia > Escarpia spicata. Next base: position 19,705,636 of record OZ023210.1, read on the forward strand.
TAAAAAAGGATATAGGAGTCATACTTACCTTTATTTAAATCTGACAAAATGTCAGATGTATATAAACTACAGGTCTCACTATTTATGTACGACTTGATTTACTACCCAAGTCATTTACAAATTGTGCGATCAAAAAAATCTACCTAAACACAGTTTCACAAGAATCTAGAACAATATAGACGAAAAAATAAGAAACACTAAACGCAGGTTAAAGTTTAGACGCATGTTGTGTGATTTCTACTTAAATGCATATCTTCGTCAAGTGAATTGTTTAAATCCTAGATGTTCAGAATGTAACTGAATAAGTGAAACTCTACCTATGTTTGTAAGTATATTACTCATTTTACACTACATTGTAACCCAAGTAAAATGTTTTGGATCGCGTCTCTATTTACTTACCGGGGTTCATATATTTCAAAGGATCAAACATCTCAGTTCGTTGTCATAATTATTATATCACCAACGACAGCACATACTACATGTTAAATAATACTCCGGTTTAATGTTATATAGTTCGGAGGTGATATGATTGTTATGATTGTAATCATAGAGTAATGATAATAAAATGGTGTCACTGGAAGAAGGCTGTTAGCCAAGTGACACTCATGCAATGTAACATATTTCCTTTTGTATGACATGAATGTGTTAACTGTAGGTTACATTGTTACGTTGTAAATATAATTACTTGCTTGATTCGACAACTTTTATTAGCGTAACATGTTGCTTGATGTTTACAGAACTGCAAGACACTAACCCATCTGAACTTGAGTCACAATAACTTCGGGGACGCCGGAGCACAACAGTTGGCGGCGGGTTTAGGTTAGTAGACCTATGTCTTTCACGTGTAGCCTACTTTATAAGCGCAGCTATTGGTCGCAGTCACAGGCAAAGTCAAGCAAATGAACAGTCTTAAAAGTCATAATGTGTCCACCTTGAACAGTACAACCAATGTGTCCACCTTGAACAGTACAACCAATCTTGGGCGACCCCCTTTATTGGGCGAACGCTTTCTTGGTTACCCTTGACCGTCGATTTTTTCAATATCAGTTGACCTACCATGGACGACCAATAAACTTTCTTGAGAGAACACTTTTGTTGGGCTGAATGCGTGGTCGCCCAACACACGTTCTACTGTACCTATAGCTGTGGAACGACACAGCTAGGAGGCTTCGACGAAGCGTTAGACTGACGTGCCGACTACATCCAGTCAGATTATCGGACAACATTTGTCTCGAGTCTGCAACATTAAACACACCCAAATTAAACAAAACGTGTGTGTATAAATAAACCTATATAACTACTTGACACGACGTACTACTAACACGCTACTATTGGCGTGAGATCAATGTATTATTTTGCCAACATAACTACCGTCGTTTCGCGGCGCGATCAGACTTTGCACGCATACGTTTACAGCGAGGGCAAGGTGACACGGTAATATGGTGTGTTTCAGCCGCTAATGACACACTCCGATCTCTTGACCTCAGCTGGAACAAACTCCAAGTGGCCAGCACCACGGTGGTGTTGAAGGCTCTTGAGGTGAGACGAGTTGCTCCTCGGTTGTACGGCGTAAGGGCCACTTCATAAGTTCCACATACGTATACTATATGTCCACCAAAGTCGCCTGTCGTTATACTGTGTCAAGCCTCCTTACATCATATGGGTTCGTCTTGTTTACCGATCTGTCTAATAATATTAGTATGTGCTTACTAGCTGTCGAACACACAATCTTCTATCATTTGTTTTGTTAAGTTAAATAAATAAGTAATTTATAATAATACCGCATAAGGAATTCGAACTGAAAGAATTCGAGTTGCTACACGTGCATTGAACGTATCGAGTGCACTTGCAATTCCTCGGATACGGTTCAGACGTCTGAGCTATCTGGTTGGATTTCCAATTTAATGACAATCCGGGACATTTTGTGTCTCTACTACTACATGCAAACATGTTAGCCGACTAGTGGAGGTAGGTCACGATGGTAGGTTACGATGGTAGGTCACGGTGGTAGGTCACGGTGGTAGGTCACGATGGTAGGTTACGATGGTAGGTTACGATGGTAGGTCACGATGGTAGGTCACGATGGTAGGTCACGATGGTAGGTCACGGTGGTCGTCTTCTTCCGTTTGATTCCTTGCGATAAGTTGGCGACGTATAGTAACGTGTCCACCCCAGATAGATCTCAGTTTATGGCGATCCCAATCTTGTCTATTCTTCTTCTTCTTCTGGATAACGTGGTAGCCCCGACTTCCGGGTAATGTCCCACAGGTTTGTTCTCCCCTGTCCTTTCGAGTTCTCTTCAATTCTCCATAATTTGATATTCCTTTTCTCCTTGTACCGCCCACTTCTCATCCACTCTCTCTTCCTATCTCCCTCCCTCTCACTTTTCCTCCCTCACTCCCTCCCTCCCTGCATCCCTCCCTCCCTCCCTCCATCATTCACTCCCCCATCCTTGCCTCCCACCCTCCCTTCATCCATCCCAGCCTACCTTCCCGCCCGCCCGCCCGCCCGCCCGCCCGCCCGCCCGCCCGCCCGCCCGCCCGCCCGCCCGCCCGCCCGCCCGCCCGCCCGCCCGCCCGCCCGCCCGCCCGCCCGCCCGCCCGCCCGCCCGCCCGCTCGCCCGCCCGCCTTCCCCCTCTCTCTATGTCGGTCTCTCCCCACTCATGTCAGTCTGTGTACATCCCCCGTCCATCTCAGTCTGGACCCAACTTCCATCACCTTCTCCACACAGGGACACGCATCACTGAAGACGCTGAACGTCGCTATGAACGGCCTGTCGGTGGCGGGTGCCGTAGCTGTTGCCAGAGTGCTGGCAGCCAACCGCATACTCACCGATATGGACATCTCATCCGGCCGCATACCTGACGCCGGCGCTGTGATCATTGGGCGAGGACTCTTGCTCAACGACTCGCTGTCCACACTCAAGGTACCTGGTTAAGAAATATCGAGTGCACGATAATCCAGACATTGTACATGTTTGCTGTGAAGTGTCGGCCATTTTATGTAAACAAAACTTTATGTAAGTGAATCAAATTTTACAAAATAATTTCTCAGTACTTAATGATTGTGTCTTTCCTGTTAAAAGGTATATTCCTCGTTTGAAATAATGTGTTTGGTTATGGTGTGTCCCTATGAATTATGACAACATGCATGTTTACGTCCACAGACAATCATGCTCTTTAAAGAAAGGGTTAACCACAGGAAAATCAAATAAATTTCCGCTGAAGAGATATTTAAGTTTCCGCATGGTAAATACGATCTTTTTGTTAGTGTCCTAATTCGAGACCAGACTGAAAATTGTAACATTTTGGTGTAGAACAACTGTCACTACAATAAATAACCAAAGAATGTTTGTTAATAACAGTATGTAACCAGATAACGAATATTAGTGTAATTGCTAGCAGTTATATGTGACCGAACTTGTTTGAATTTAAATACACTTTCAGGAATTGTACATCATCAGACGGTCTCACAAAGGTACAACTTCTTGTAGATGTCCAACAATCCAATGACGTCACACGGCGCACTGCGACTCCTGGCGGCCATAG